>OMNV01007802.1:0-12102 GCA_900303265.1 Brotula barbata | reverse complement strand
CCTTAGCTTCGGTCCCTCTCAAGTTGTTTGAGTGGGAGTTGTGACTCACCGTGAATTTGGACCCGTCACTGGAATGTGGACATTTACAGCCCGAGCAAAAAACCTATTAGGTATTTAATGAATGGATGGAGGGGCCTTTAATAGCACAGGGGCCCGCCTACTGACATCAGACGGCCATGCAGATGTTACACTCACATAACCAGGAATGCAAGGTTCGCATGGACGTGTCCTGATCGGATCTCAGTCCATCTAAGATGTTAATGAAAGGTAAATACAGCCGTTATGTTAACAAGACACTCCAAAAATCCAACGTCAGCAGAAAAGCAGTGTAAACCTCTGAATGGGGCACAAGTGGGAGAACTCACACTGGGACTCAGCTGTCTTCTACTCTCTCTGACTCGTGTAATGTGTGTGTGTTAGATGCCTCGTGTTCATGACGACACCCAAACAGCAGAGAAGCCGGTGCGACATTGTTAACCACGTCTAATCCTCCTGACCAGATTATATATGTTGTTACTCCAATCTGAGGTCATTAAAGACACGTGAAGGCAAAATTCTGTCCCGTTTCTGTCTGTACCTAAATAAACACGATCTTTGTATGAAATATTTATCGTGACCTTGCGTTACATGTTATATTCAGAGTTTGGGGGACGTTAACACACTCTGGTGAATCTCTGTTGCATTAATCTAACAGGTTCTGGGATGGATGCCTGAGGGTGTTTTCACACCTACGTTGTTTATCCAGATTCAGTTGGACGATGGGTCTATCCCCCTGTTGGTACGGGCAGCAGATGCATTCAGTCGTGCATCAAAACTACTGCTTCCAGGCCAGTTTGAGGAGGAGGTCTGCACCGGGTCCATATAAACTCTGGAGGAGAACATTTGTATATATACATATAATCAGTATATAAACAGTCCTGGTCCAAAGTCTTGGTCCCCCACTAGATTTGTTGTTTTATCAGTTCTATCTCTCTCTTTATTAGAATCCAACCAGAAAATACAGGAAATGTGTGTTCAGTATTAAAAATCAGAAAAGAACAGCTTCTACAGGCTAAAGGGTCCAGGATTTAGTGGGACCTCCCTTTGAACCAGGCTCTCTTCAACCTAAATGGAATGGAGCCCTAATTAATGTCATTGATAACATCTGGATTTGTTCGACTTCCATCACTATTTACTGTCAGAATGACTGCTGGGAAAAAGAACAAAACACCAGGTTAGATAGGGGGACCAGGACGTTAGACCAGTACTGTATCTATATATATAATAATGACTGTTTTTTTACATTGCTTAAAAATATAAAATACTTTGGATTACAGCATATGGATCTGTCTGTGGCACCATCACAGTAGCCTTAAGTCCTCTGTTAGGGATCTAACACTATGTCACTGTCACTTTTTCCTCAGACAGACAGAAGTATTTTGAACAGATCAGGACCTGGGTTTAATTCATGATCTATGCTCTATTTTGTACAAAGTAAAAAAAAAAAGATGATGTTGGATATCCACGGTGTTACATCGAAACAAGAGGGTGGTGGGTTTTTATCCCAGGTACCTTTTGTTCCTCAATCATCCAAACTGTGAGTTAGTTACCTCTGCCAGTGCCCTTGACCAAGGCAGCGCCGGCTGTAGACCTGAAGTCGACAGAAAGGTTCCGTTTTGTGTCCCTGTAAATGTTGCGTTTTATTAACAGCGATGATTGTAATGAGCACAGCTGCACTCCAAGTCATTTGAATAAAGTGACACTAATAGTCTGAACGGATCTACAAAATTCTACAAAAGTCTCTTTTCACTTTCATAACTCCGTCATTCTGAGACTGTTTACACTCAGAATCTGACAACGTTGTCACTTTAATCAATCGTAAAAAAATATATACTATATATATATATATATACTGTATAGATGACAAACTTATGGACAAATGCTTCTACATTGAACTGTGAAATTCCTGCAAACAAATACAGGTGTGATATTGCTGAGCACAATGGTTTTTCAGTGGGTACCACGCTTCCATCGGTTGATAAAACCTCGGCTTAGTTTCCTCTCCTGCCGCAATGTTACATCAGTTCTGCTGTGTATTTGAATTAATTCCCATTCCGTCCTCCCAGATTTTTGTGGGTGATTGTGTGTACATTTATTAGGGGCCCGGCTTTGATCAATGGACCATAAAGCACTAGGTAATATCACATTTAAGAGCACCATATGTTACCTGATGGCTCTGCTTAAACATATCAGAACTCACACGGCGATCACTGTCCACATATCTGTCAGAAGTGACGCCACATTTTCCCTTTAGACCGATGTTTCCCCACATCTGGTCAACATACACGGACCACCAGTATTTTTGCGTGGCTCTCAAAATAGCTTCTTTTCCAAGCTGCTTATGTTTTTGCAGTAATATAGCAAGAAGTATGTAAGTCATTCTGTTAAAATAGACACATGCATCTGCCGTTACAATAACAACAATTCAGTGAGTGGGGCTGCAGGCATGGGACGCCTCCTTCTCACTGCAGGACAGTTCACCAGAGCTCCAGCTGAATGTGGAAGGGACAGTAATTATCTAAATTTCCAGCAAAGGAGGAAATGGAAGGAGATGTAATCTGTTTGAATGTTGTGTTTCATCCAGCTCATATCTGAGTAACTCAGTCTACTCATACTCAGCCTGCTTATCTCTCTGTTTCTTTCCAGCTTTGCTACATTTGACTAAGTTAGCAGGTTATTATCATTCATATGCAGTGACTGTGGCACCATAAGTCTGTTGCATAACTTAGACTGATTAGATGATGATGATGATAATAATAATAATAATAATAATAATAATAATAATAATAATAAGAGGAGAGGTCAATATCTAGAAATTACACAATATAGTTGCAATGCTCTATGACAGATCCCCTTCATTCTGTTCCCTGCTTCTAAATTACTGTGAAAGTGCGCCATCTGCTGGCACAAAGAGAGACTTACATCCGGTCAACCTTGGGAGGTTACTTCAAATTTATTCTGTCTTGCTTTGATACATTTATTTTCGTTAGCACTGGAGTGCTATGAGCTTCAATGTCCTTCAACTTTTACTTATTCGTTTAAAAGATGAATTCTCATTTTTCACTTTCACAAATATGTCTGCATTTCTTATAGCTGCAACTTCCCCAAATTATTTAGTAAATGTGTCATCTGTCATCTTTTAAGTAGCTGCAATTCCGTTGATTATGGCTTGACATCTGCAGCAGGAAATGATGACCTCATTTTATCACTGGTGTGTCACATGTGCCAAGGTGCAGCTCAGCCCTGCGTGACTTTAACTTATGGGTCAGCAAACCACACACACAGCTGTCACTGTTTACAATACTTATAAATAAATCATAAAAGAACAACTAGCGGGCTAGAAGTGGCACAGAGTTAAACCCACAGACCGTACAGACCTTTCACCTGTACATGCTAAATCGTTTTGCTCTTGTAAACTGTTTTTGTCCACTGACCTCAGTTTCTTTGTATTTATGTTATTTTCAGTTCTTCTTGACAACAATACATGGAAATTTTGTTTCCCTTCATCTCTCTTTCAGATAGAGATCATTTATTACATGATACACTGATGCTTTAGAGCTGGCATAATTGAAGACTGAATTTTTAGCTTCATAAAATGATAGCAGAATTTGATTACAATACAACTATCACTAAATTAGAGTAAAAAGTAACAAACCATAAATAAGTCACAGATGATTGTTCATATTCAGGTTCACCTAAAACAATAGATATTTGCATCTCATTTTTATTTCAAAACACTTAACAACACTTCCACAACCCTGAACTTTCCAACCTCCTATTTGTAAAAGTTTTATGAAATATTGAAACTCCAGTAACAACAATGTGTTTATGTTGTTAATGTTGTGGCGTTTAGCACTTCAGGGCCACCGTAATTAATAACTATTATGACTTGTTTAATGACAGTTTTGTTGTTGTTTGTTTGTTTTTTTATACTTTCTGTAATCATAAAACACACAACACACCGCACTACAATTCAATAGAGTAGATTGAGAGTTTTATAAATTATGCAAAAATAAAATTTTACAGCATCAAGGAAATACATACAATTTTCAGAAAAAAACTTGCAGTTTCACCAATCAACTTAAATCATCTGGTGATGTTCTCCAATATGTTTCAATAAATCTGATAGCTTTAAAGCTTTTTCGTTTTTAGATACTTTATAAACAGAATCATAGAATGTCTTAGGTTCAATATGAAATAAGTTTTTTGTTCAAAAGAAGCTGAGGAAATCTGGCTTTGAGAATATGATTTTTACCCAAGAGACACAGCAATTTTATTACGTCACCAATTTCTTTATTTTTAGATTCTACATTAAAAAATGAGATCATACATTCTGTGCAAGGGCTTCATAAAACCTCCCAGAAAATGTCCCAGATTAATAAGGAAATTGGAGGCCAATTGTTAAACGGCGTTCGGCAAACTGATTACATGGCGCATTACCGCCACCTAGTGGACTGGGGAGGGGATGAACATTTCTGAGCAACGGATGAGCACGCAAGAGAACCGAAGGAGGAGAAGAGACGCGGCGGTCACGTCACATGTACAGCTTCACATTCCAGTAGAACTCAGGGAGAAACGCTTTCATTCACCGGGATTTAAGCTCGGAGTCTAATCTGAGGACGTAGTGATAACAGACAGAAGGACGTTGATTTCTAAAGAGATAAGACTGAGCGTCCTGTCATGGGAGCCGCACTCGGTGCCTTCTCCTTCGCAAGCTGGGTAAGTCAGCGCAAAGTGCGCTTGTTTTCACTCTGACCTTTATTCACCAGACTGCATAAAGAAGATCACCAAACGGGGATTTTTACTCGGAAAGTAACCTAACAATATGTCTGAGTTTATTCAAAGTCATCCAGCAGGTGCATCAGGAGTCTGTTAAAATGAATGTACAAAATAATGTCGTTGTAGGACACTTATTTTGAACTTCAAATCTATTTGGCATCCATTAACATCCTATCACGCACTAATAAATGGGTGATTAGTGCTTAATGTGTATTTCATTGGGCGTAGTGAAAACATTTGTCATCTTTTACGACAAAATACCTTATTTTCGAGAAGAAGAAGGTAGACCATCCTCCAACTTCAACGCTGACCTCAAAGATACATTATAAAACTGCGTAACTGGCCGATTATCCCCCACATGTTAATGAATATATACATGCTGGGATTGCCTCTGTGTATAAACGTTTGTAGCAGCTGTATATATTATCAGCAGTCTTTCAGTAAAGATTGATTGAATGTAATTGACAGTACAATTACAATTACAATTCGCATTTAGCATACATTGTTCTTGCTGGTTCCCAAATGTCAAAAGAGTTCTAATTTACTAACCCCAACATGTAACGGTTAAACATTAAATGAATAAAAAGAAAAAAAAAGATATAAAAAAAAAAGATAAACCATACATTTTTTAAAGTACGTTTCTCCTTGAGTTCTTCGGTCATGTGAATGAAACGTTTTTAAAATAATAATCCTTAGTTTTGCATTTTAGCCTATAACTTCCATCAGTAGTCGGGGTTAATAGCAGAAGATTCGCGAACTAACACTCCCAGAATTCCGTGCGAGATCCAACCGTCGCACTGAGATGATGTCACTCGTTGATTACCGCCAAACAAATCAATTTGATAACTTTAAGAGCGGGCGTTATTAATCTTTTGAGTCGATGTGGTCATGGCGGTTTGTGGGAAAAGTACAGAATTAATTAATTAATTGTGAGAGGTGTCGAAGTCCGAACGTAGACTTCCCCAGGTTGGTTGATGTGAATGATATATCCAGGACTCGGGAAACCAGTATCACTGAGTAAACGTTTTATTTGAAACAGAAGAAGCTTCCACGGGAATTCAGCGATACAACTTGCACCAAGCAACTGCGTCAGCTAATTCCGCAGTTTCACAGTTAGTAAGCCATAGATATAGGTTCGCCCCTCCCGTCTATCTTTCCCTTAGACGGAGTTGTTTTCTTCGCTCGTTGCCTAGGTCGTCTTGCCCTGCTCTCTACTACCAAGCTGTTTCTTGTTTTGTTCTTTATCTCTACCCGTAACAGCTGTGTCCCGTCCAGTTTCCCGTGTGACTGTTCCGACCTTGCCACACCATTTTGCACCACGTATTCCTCCCTCTGTTTCTTCCTTAATGTTTATTAATCCCCAGCCTTACTGCATTCCTTTGATTACTGCTGCGTGTAGCTTATCCCTAATGCGGTGACTAATACATATTACTATGACTATGTGATGACTACTATTGTATTTACCTGCCGGCTCTGCAGAGGCCTGTTTACGCCGGGTGGGGGCGGGGTTAATCTGTAGTGAAATTCGTTTTCTTTATTTACTTTGTTGGCTTCTTCTGAGTGACGTGGCTTCAGTTTTAAACTGTGGGGATAACGCTTGTTCTGAGTGACGTGGCTTCAGTTTTAAACTGTGGGGATAACGCTTGTTCGGCCCAGATTTTATTTCTTCTCCTTTCGTTGGCTGTGCATGTTTTTTTTGTCTTTTGTTTTTCCCGCCAGTTCGAGCAGCTTCATGTGCTTCCTTGTGCGTCATTAAAAGGCGACTTCCTCGCGTGACGCTCACATTCCTGGCAATCTCAGGTCAGACTGAAAAATCCAGTACGTGATGTGCGTGAAAACTAAAAATCAATGGAATGATTTACAAAAAAAGAAAAGTTATCATTTTTCAAATATTTTTATATTACATTTTATAGCCGCACCCTTTTAGTTTTATTTATATTATTGAGAATGTACAATATATATTTTAATGACATGTTTTGTGCGTGTTTAAGAATTAAATTCTCTGAGAAAGTGATTATCAAACTGCAAAAAGACAGGAAAGTGTTAATCATAACTTGGTCAGCTGCTTACATGTGATTCCAATGGATTAACGCTGCTTTATTCCCTCGTTATAAGACGACCACAAATGCAATGTTCTGAATTTTGGTCAACACTATACACGCATTTCGACATGAGGGGTTAGGATTTGAAGTGATATTGTATCATTTTTATTACATAAAAATAGTACACATACTGTACATTTACAGTGTTTTCATTTTCTCCTTCGCAACCTAAAGCTATTTTCTTATCATTTAATCTATCTCGTACTCCCATAAATTGCGTCTGTTGTCATGACGTCTGGTGATGATCAGTGATTGTAAACCGCGGCGTGTATGAAGTGTCAATGGAAATAACTAGAGAGCTCGAACACAGAGCTCAATTGTTTGCTTTTCTTTCCAGGCATCAAGAAACTAATTGCTGTTGTGTTGTCTTTAGAAGCAGGTCAGGATGAGTCTGGTCTACTGGTGATGAGCTAACTGAGTGTTATCTAGCACACATAACCAAGTGTTTCCTGCTGCGTGCTCTTACTAAGCTGACCTTGTTTGTCTGGCTGGAGTATTAACTTGTTGATAATCTTCCAGGCCACATTATCTCTCAACTCAACTCAGCAGTGCTGTAAGTGGAAATACAAGCTGTTCGCTTAGGTGAAGATCTGATGCGTTTACAAGATAATGAAACCTAAATGTGCCCTCTGTAAACGAAGCCTAACTCTGACATAAGAAGAGGAGAAGTAAAATTCCCTCAGTTTCACTCACAGTTTTGATTGTTAGGTTATATTAGGTGACATCTGTGTGTAGTCCTGGATGACTTTCAGTAGTTGTTAAGAAATTATGTTATGGTTTGGCTCAGAGTCGAACTACAAGCAGTTATTCTTTTTAATTTATTAACAGATTGGATTCAGGTTCAACATGCCTTTGGTGGTTCACATCACTGCTAGAACTTGGGCCTCTCTGTGCTGAGTGTGTGGGTTTCCTCCCGCTACTTCAGAAAATTCCCACCTCCAAAGAGTTGGGACTTTTTGGCTGTGAATTTCCTCGTAAATCTTCTTTGACAGTTTGTTATTTGTTTATTATACCCAAACTGTATCCTGTATGAAGTGACTGCAGTTAAGCGGCCCTGAGCAGAGGTGTGCGTAAACAACCTGTTGTCTTATTCTCCTGTGATCTCTGCCCCTTGGGCTGGAAACAGAGCTAGTTTTAACTGGGACCTGTGTAAATTGTACTAGTCTTGTTTGTTGTTATTTGAATGGTCCACACCAGACTCACCCTACAGCAAAGTGTAACTTCTAACTCAACTTCTTCTCAAAGTTGCCTTATGGATTAGGTAAATAGTTGCTTGCATAATATATATTTACATATAAATATTGCTAAACTCTGGTGGTCAGAGTTGCTCAGACAGGGAGAGAAAAAAAGTCTGTGTCACCATTATCAATCAGAGGACTTGTTGGAACACACAGAGGTCCTGCCTGGGGATCTCAGTTTGATCTCAGTTCTAACAGGGTAACATTTGTGAGATTATACTGTAGCTGTGAGCCCAGGCTGACCATGTCAATCTGTATGAGTCAGATGTAGAATCCTCTCTGAGTCCCCTTTAACTTACTTCATAGTTTGTAATCATGATTTCAATTTATTTATAATTTCAAATGTTTCAGTTGTTTCATTTCATCCACATCTCATATGTGGCTTTTTGCATACTTCCGTTTCTGAGTGTAAAACTTGGCTTTGTTAAAAGTGTGGCTTCAGTTTGAAGCAGCAACCACAGAGATTTGGCCCTTTGCTGGCTTCCTGTTCATGGTTTATACCTTCAACTTTACTGTATATGTGTGTGGTAGGTTTTTTTCTGTGCCCATGTGAACAGCTCTGGATGATCACATTGGCTTAAACATTTAAACAAGAAGGGGGATGTTCATGGTTTGGTTCTCTTTGGAGATCATCCAGATCCCAATTTGACATCTAGAATTTTGTTAATTTTATTAGCAAACTAATTGGCTATGATGAAGGGCATTGGGTTTGAGTGCCTGCTGGCACTTTTCCACCCAGTTTTACCCTGAAGTGCCGTTGGTTAAGGTGCAGTTATATAAATCTCGTGCTCCAAATACAAAAACATCATTCATCCCTCTGCAGAGCTTCAGACACACAGCCTTTGACCAACATATTTGACAGGACGGTTGTTGCAGCAATAGTTTTCCTTTCTACATTCAGAAGAAGAAGCTATATAATTATGCGATTACTTCTTACATCAAATCAACAATTGACTCAAGTTTTTATTATTATTGTGGTGTATATAAGTTTATAAGGTGTGAGTTGCATGACACCTGTTGACTGGTGGTGTTATTATGTTATTGTGGAGACTGAATATGGGACTGCTGCGGTTGACATATGAGGACAGTTTTGTGATTCTCGCCCCTTTATTCTGTGCAAATGTAACTCCTGCTGCTGAGCGAGCAGTGAGGAAAACTCACTTTCTGCATTCCAGCGTGTGTGTCAGCAAAGCCTGATTCTGAAATGTGATCATTTAGGGGAAGGAGAGCGGGCTTCATTCATGCTTTAGTTTTCAAAGCATTCCTAATCGTTGTAAATGATTATCAGATGATGTGTTTGGCAGATGACTTTCAGATGACAGTCACATCAGACCTCAGCAGTGTCTTCACTCTCATGTCATATCAGATTCTCCATCTTTACAAGCAAATTAGAGGGGAAAATCCATTCAGCTTGGCCTGCTGCTGTTCATCGAAAGTAGGGCATGGGAAGGTTTCCTGTGCTCCCACCGCTCAGATTCTTTCACAAAAAAGGATTGGTCCAGAAGTTGATTGATTTTTGTTCTGAATTGATTAATCCAATGGCAGAAGTTTGAATTATATTTCTAAATAATTACCTATGCAGTTTCTCCTGTAAAATCAGCTTGCTCCAGATTCTCCTTTCCCTTTGTGATGGAAATTACACTTATTCTTATAGATTGCAACGCTCTGCAAAACATAACGTGATGAGGAAGGAGTACGGGGCAATGCCTGTTTGTTTGGAGGAACACTGTTGTTTTTCCACGGATTGTTCTCGGAGACACTGCTACATGGGAGATGTGCCGCCGTAAGTCATAGGTGTCGCTGGTAACACAACCATATGCAAGTTTTGAGGAACCTAGAAACTCACAATTAATGAAGGAAAGAATAAAAGCAAAAATGATACATGGCTATGAAACTAAGAGCTTGTACTGGCATGCAAACACCCACATGACTGACGTGTGAAACGGTATAAAAGCTGATCCGTGACAAATGTGCATCGGTTATCTGCCCATCTGTTTACTTACTGTATGTGAAGTGAGTCCTTGCAACGAGTAAAACAAAGCAGATCTAACATCAGTCTGAGAGAGAATATTGTGATTAAGTTATTTGTTAACTTCAGTCTCACACATCTGTAAACAAAGAAAAAATCCACCTCAGAATTGAATCTGCTGCTATTCTGTGTATGATTCACCTCATATCTGTAATTTATTATCTTTTGGTTTTTTGAGGTTTTGATCAAACTAAATGAGAAGTTTAAAGTCACTGATTAACACTATGGTTAATCTATAATTAGAATAATTACTTACTTAACGTCCCCTATTGGAGCAAAGTAAAAAACAATAATAATAATACTAGTAAGTACAAACCACATATCTATGTATTGAGAATATAGTAGATGATATATAGATAATATTATTTATCATATATATAAATGAATGAAGGATGCTCTTTGAGACACAGAAATTAAAGAAAAGATTAAAATAACATCTAGCAGAAGACAGAATTTTTATCTTTTTACAGTATGACAACTTTTACCACTCGTTATATTCTGCTTCTCTTAGAGTAAATGAAATAAAAACACACTTCACACTGTAAGTCTGCCCTTTGTTCGTGATTTGATGATGTCAATATGTTTGTTTGTATATTTTCCTTTTTTTTCCAAGACTCTCTGTTTTGGTTTGTTGCCAGGCACCATGTTTGTGCAGCAGCGCCACCTGTCTGCTTTGCAGCTGCTGTCCAGGCACCAGGAACTCCACGGTGACCAGAATCATCTACGCCTCCATCCTGCTGCTCGGCACCATCGTCTCCTGCGTCATGCTGTCGCCGGGTGTGGATGAGCAGCTTAAAAGGGTACCGCTGGAGCTTCTCCTTTAACTGATGCTGGAGATTAGAGCCGTGCGAACGTTCTGATTGGTTCATTAACTCCAGAGTCACACAGCTGAGATAAACTTTTTTTTGGCTGGGCGATGATGAATTGGAGTATGAAACTAGAGATAATCTTTGAGAGGAATCATAACCTGGTGATTATTGCTGTATTGGTGATCTATTATACATATTTTTTATCTTTAAGTACAATTCATATACATTTTAGTACATAGATGTTGCCTGTGATTAGTTCTTGATGATGCTTTACTCATTCCGTTGCTGTTGTCTGTATTATGTTTACAGTTGAAACTGTGAAAATTGTCTCAAAGTGTTTATTTTCCAATAATACTTTTTCACTCACTAGCAAACAAACAAAATAGCATCACATATTTCAGCATCACCATCTATAAATATCAATATTGGGATATTTGAACAAAAATACAGTGATGCTTTCATCTAGATGACCCACTCCTAACGGAAAACAAAGAACAAATCCCTCCACAGTGTTTCCAAAGCAAAGTCAAACCTGCAAAGGGACATATGTTATGTAATTTAGTATTGTTTGTGTTATAATATATTATTATCCTTAGAGACGAGCACAAATCGTAATATTGAAAAACAGGAGGCAGAAGCAAAGAGGGTATTATCACTCAGAGATACTCACGTCAGAGAGCCTTAACACACTGTCACACACACCGACACTGATCTCAGACAACAAAAAAAACGTACAAGTCCTCTTCCACCGGCCAGTTTCTGACTAAAAACCCTGGTTGGTTAAAAGTGTGGCTTCAGTTTGACGCAGCAACCACAGAGATTTAGACCTTTGCTGGCTTCCTGTTCATGGCTTATACCCGCAACCCAGCTGTTTAGGTCTGTGGTGCCCATGTGAAGAACTCTGAAACTGTTGATCACATTGGCTTAAACATTTAAACAAGAAGGGGGATGTTCATGGTTTGGTTCTCTTTGGAGATCATCCAGATCCCAATTTGACATCTAGAATTTAGTTCATTTTATTAGCAAACTAATTGGCTATGATGAAGGGCATTGGGTTTGAGTCCCTGCTGGCACTTTTCCACCCAGTTTTACCCTGAAGTGCCGTT
>OMNV01007801.1:22261-38673 GCA_900303265.1 Brotula barbata | reverse complement strand
CTACTGGCAGTGCACTGAGGCCTGCAACCCTTTGATAACCCTTCTCACTCACTTCACCAACAAGACAGCTACAGTGCATCCAGACGGACAAACCATATGAATGACTTGCATACACTCATCTGTGCATGCAACCAGACAGACGGAGACAAAATGTATTACAGACTGCTCCTTCTGGCATACTTATTGTAATTTTCATAGTTCATCCCATTCCTACAGGATGGTGTTGCTGATCCAATGAAAGAGTTATCAAGAGAGACAGAAAGAGACGAAAAGGAGACAAGACCTCCTCTCCAGTGTCTCCCATGGCGACGGAGTGGGTGGAAGGCTGTGGTTTTCCCTCTAGTCCTGTAAATCAGCCGCTCATATCTGAGTCCTGATGGCAACCCCCTCAGTCACTCAGTCCTCACCTCCCCACCCAGTTTTTACCCCTCTTTGCTTCCTTTCCTCTCTATCTCTCATTGCACCATCATCAGTCTACAAGTGTTCTCTCTGTCTTCAGGTCAATAAAACATGCATATTGTATGATCATATTTTGATCCTGATGAGAGATGCAGTCCTACGAGCTAGGATGAATCTGAGCACACTGCCAAGTGCAAAAATAAAATATTTCCCACAATCCTGTTCTGTCTTCCCAGTAGCCATGGGAACAGGTGACCGACAGGGACATACAGAGCATTGATTGTTTGGATTTTTGCAGACGATTTAATGAGCTTGGGCAAAGTAAGAGATGGCAGTAGGGTGAGGTGGGCAGGGTGAGAGGCAACAGGTGGCAGGGTGTCTCAAGGAAAAGCCTGCTGCTATTTCAGTTTTTTACATCAACAAATCCTGTGAAAAGACCACAGCCAACAACGGTTTTATACAAATAAGTATTTTATGTGAAGCCAAGGCCTTTAACAATGTTGCCTGGCATCTATTTTATTCTCTTTTTATTCAGGTTTTTTTTTTTAATCAGTATGAACAAATCATATTTTCACATCAGATATGGGTCCGCTGCATTTGTGATTTATATCCAATCTCTGGGCTGCAACTGCTGTGAGAAGAGTCATATCGGAATTCACGTGGTTTATTAAAAAAATATCTCAGGTGTCCATGGAGAAGGGGTTGTAAATTTATAAGACAGATTTATTAGAAGATTCCATCCAAGCTAAACTGGAGGGAACACACTAAACCAAGTAGTTTTCAGAGGATATGAGGACAAGTGGCCTTGCAGGCTTTCATTTTCATTATTTTACTGTTTTTTTGTTGAAGGTTATCAGCTTGTGCAGATCACATCTTTATGCAGATCACAACTAGATACCAATCGTTTACAAACAATATGTACACAAAAAGAAAATCTGAATTCAGCATTAAAGCCTAGCTTGTCAGCTTGGTATATTTTGTCTCTATGAAGAACACAGCCAGTCCTTTTTTTCCACTATCTTTGTAAACAAAGCCACAATATCAATCTCAGTCATGTTTGCTTACTGGGTTCTGGGTTCCTCTCCTACATCAAACGTGTGTTACTGTGCGGCTGAAAATAGTTCCAGCATTGTAATTTGTGTCAGTTTAAATAATGTTTGAGGAAAATTGTATACAGAGAAATCAATTAGGTGTCAACATGTTTCATTAAATGTATTTTTGAGGTACTTGTGCCTGAGTATTATCATTTGTAAGAAACACAGCTTTATTAATTAATCGATTTTTTTAAAGTCAACACTTTTTCTCCAATTGACTCTTCGAGTTGACTTTTCAATTGACTTTTCTTCTTCGCTCGCTATTTTTTTTCTTTTTTCTATGTATTTACTTATTTTCTATTAATTATTGGATTTTTGTTATATTAACCTCTTAATGCAGAGGATGCCTGTACCAGGTTTATATTTAAATCTGTCTAAAATATAAACAGCATTTTAAAAAATGATGATTGAGGGGACTTCCTGTTTCATTTCAGTTCCCTGAAATGAAGACCATAACTCTGACTGTCCACTGCAACACTGGGAAATTGGTGGGGATAGTAACGAGTATGTAACAAAATGTCCTTAACTCAGACCCCAACGTTCTTTCCCTTGGGCTCGAAAGCACCCACTCCTGCTCTACTCCGCAAATGATTTTTTTGTATTTTCTCCAAGTTTTTGCTGCTAAACCGAGACATACTGAACAATCATCAAAATGACTGAGGTATTAAATATGATGCTGACTGCCAGAGTGAGCTCAGTAGATTAAGAAACATGCAAACAGCACAAAAGTAGTATTTTTCCCTCTGGGCTTACATGGTTGAACACAGAAAGGTACCATTCTTTTCTGAATTTCGGTGTGTTATTATGCAATCAAATTTCACATGCAGAGCTTACCTGTAATGGATTAATTCTCATTGAGGTGTTGCCGCTTTTACTTTGGTAAAGGATTTTAATTCTTCTTCCTCTGAAGACTACTCTGGCAGACATGTTCTCTGGCAGAGAAATCAGCATTAGATCATTGATGGTGGTTTCTCTGACATTTTTGCCTCTGTAACTAACACACGTGAATCTGACCAGGGGTGTACCATCACTTAAGACTCATGTGCTCCGCATAATGAAGAGTCCTTGAGCTGCAGGGACACTGAATAACCTGCTTCCACCTGAAAGCAGTGTGATTAGTCTGCTCTCTGGGAGTAATGGCAGCAGCAGGTGTCCACAGGCTCTATGTCCCACATCTATTCATTAGAGACATTAACACTAAACACTTCCACGCACACACACACACACGCAGTTCGCTCTGTTCATTGAAACTGTTCATTAACAAGTCGCAGCTCCCCTTAAGCGCAATGGCCATTGATTAGGTTTATACATAATGAGGGTGGTGGTGCCGCTCCTGTAATTATTGCTAACCTTATACTTTACACACACCTGTGCTGTTGTCACAATGCTTCAAATACAGCCATATGATGTTCTTTGCTTTCATAAGGAAGCGGAAACAACACTGGCTGCTGCTGGTCCTTGGTATACATAGGTCTCACCAGTATTATAGAGGGGCAAGTAGGTACCTAAAAGCAGGAAGAGCTGAGATAAATGTCACACCTGAGTGGGCCACATTAGTTGTTCCAATCTGACGTCCAATAACAAGGATGTGGCTGGTCAATTGCTCTCACTTGACAGTTAACACTCAAATTGTAATACTTGTTTTTAATTTTCAAAGAATAGTTATATTGTGGTAAGTTCAGGCTACATAGTTCTGACCTACCCCCAAGCCTAATCAATACACATAGTTTAAATTGTAAAAAAAAAAAGAAAGAAAGAAGTATACCTGTGTTTTGTTCACTTCTGCATGGGTCCTCCAACTTCTTCAGTACTTGCCACAGAAATCTGGACTGCTCACCCTGTAGTCTCATCATGCAAGTGTAAACAATAGTGGTTGGGTTACAAAGTCAGTCGTCAGATGGCCAAAAATGCAATAATGGATGGGAATCTGAATTATGTGAATAAAATGGATATCAAACAGTAATACTGCATACTGCGTAATTAAATTTACATTAAGATTTTAATGATGCCAGATTTATTATTTATTAAAACATTTTTCCCCGGAAAAATAACTTTCTGCTGGAGTATCATAAAGTCTGTGATCCTCTTACCTCCTCTATGGATGCAGTATTATTCACCGTGGTCATCTCCACCTGCTCAATCTGACAAATGGCCAGCAGCCTGCAAAGGGGGAAACGCTTGTGCATGTCAGCAGTAACTACAACCTCCCTCTCAGCCACTGGTCTTGGTGGCAAATCTACAGCAAGACTCTCATTTAAATGAATAGAGGTGACAACCTGCTCCTTCGTGCTTTAAGAAGGCCTTTACCGTAGAGGTGCTCTCTCTGGATTTTCGAGGAACAAGAATACACAGACTGCTCTGTCAAGTAATACTTGTCTGGCATTAGGTTAAAATAAGTGAAAGCCCTGGCGGTGCTCTGGGGTTTGATGGATTTCATCAGACTGTAGAGCCAGCACAACTAATTATAATTTTCTAAACCTGGTGATAGAAATATGCTTATATATTATCACATGCAGGAGAAAGTGTAAACAAAGGAATATTCTTCAGCATGTGGTATCATTATTAATGATGTCAATGAGGTCTAATATGCAAATAATTATTGCAAAAGAATTAGAGATTTTATTGAAGTACTGCCAATAAATTCTATTGCATGACGAAGAAAAATGTGGAGGGTTTCAGTTTGTTTTTGCCAGCACAGAACCACGTCACAAATATTTAGCTCAATATACACTGAGCCGCAAAACAATACAATACATTTCAATCATCTAAGCAACTAGTTGTATTATGATAAACTGCGTTTGAGTTCCAGTTGGTGGTGGCAGGTTTCACACAATTCAAACAGTGCATCTGACAGCTAAATAATATTTGCTCATTTATTTTGAGACATATCTTTCTTTATCTCTGAATAGGGTTGCAACGCTGAATTCGATGTACCAAAAACTGCAACATGACCATTGAAACAACAGCAGTAGTAGTAATATAATAGTAGTAAACATAAGCTTTACTTGTAACCATTCATTAAAAAATGTGCAAAAACTACACAATAATAGAAATAATTGATATTTGTAACTTTTACAAGAGCTCCACAACACTGTGTTGTGGCATTTCCTTATTATTCTATGAAACACCTTCAAATGAAGCGCAATTTGTTTCAAATTAATTTTATGTTGAAATCCTTGTGTATTTTCTATAGTACAGCTGGGATGTATTTATTTTTAATCAATCTTTACGGTATAAAAGGAAAGTTTTTGTGGTAATAAAACCCTCAAGTATTTTTACTTCTGTAGCTGTGTTGTCTGTTGCCTCCCTTGGAAAATTGGTCCCAGGTGAGGGTCCAGTCTAAGAGCAGTTTACAAGCCCAACATGAACGGCACATATTTGACCTGGAATAGGGAAGCAGGGGCTTCCCCTGGAGCCAGGTCCGGGGGGAGAGCTCGCAGGTGAGCGCCTGGTGGCCGAGCCTCTCACAGGTCTCGGTCGGGCTCAGCCCAAACTATCAACATGGATAAATGGATGGATGGATGGAGCACAGTATGGCCATTGGAATAAAAATAAAATTCTAAAATAACTGTACTTAATATACACGATTGTACTTTGATGCGAGGATACTGACATCATTGCTTTGCTCATGACCTCTGGAAAAACTATTCTCGGTCCATCATGAAGCGAGTTTGTCTGATTATACAGAAACACGAGTAGTAAAACTACAAAACCTTCTACATAAATCCCAAATACAATGTATGCTACATGTATAACATAAGGACACAGAACATCATGTATCATCATCATCATCATCTTCATACAATGGTCTCTCTTCAATTTTCCCGTCTTTCAGGCTGACAGCACAACACTGTAGCTCAATTCTGCAGATGAATGCTACTCCACAATAATGTGAAGTGTTGCAAGTGTCAGGCGGAAGAAAATTCCTAGTTAACCTCATTCGGGCAGAATGGTGCAATGTTTCAGCAACTCTTGTCTGTCTTCTCTTCCTCTTTGTAGCAGTATCCTCCACTTGTGTAGTATGCAATGTAAAAGCACTGCAAAACCAGAGTTCATATGGGTCTGGAAGTAACGCAGTCACAAACATATTATTTGTGATTTGTCTGTCCTGTGATAAGGCAAAAATGCAGCAAAAAAACCCAAAACATGCATATTCATTAGTTCCAAATACAGATGAGTGGTTACATCATTAGTATGTATGGTTAAATGTGAAGGGCGCTTACATTTATATTGTTAAATCAATGTGCATTTGCATAATCTAGGTCTGCCCCTCTGAGTAGACCAATGTAAATTCATGGTATTTCGTGGTATTTTAAATACATTTAATTGGTTTAAATGTACTGTGCACCCTTCGCAAATTCTTTCTATGGAGAACATGAGATCGGACTGACAATAGTAGTAGTAATTCCCCCTATGGTAAATGGTGGTATTTTTCAGCACAATTATTTTTTTTCCAAATCGGATTCCACTCACACACCACTCATTCTATGATTTCCCATCAAGAAGCAAAATATACTGTATAATCTAAAATATACTGTAGCTTTAACTGGAGTATGATCAAGGTCTTAACATGCAGGTGAAAGTAGTGACTGAGGATGTGTTTTACGTTTAGGCTGTAAACATGCTGTGAAAATGAGCTTGCATGTTTTGGTTTTTTTTACTGTCTGTTAAGTGTGAACAAGAGGCAGATTTATTTAAACACAGCCTCTTTTCAACAACCAAGAATAATGAATATACTAAGCTACTTTGCATACATGAATTCACAGGCCAGAGGCTGTGCGTGGGCGGGATGTTGACGTGTCTGATAGCATAGGTTACACTGGGGTTTGATCCAAATACCTGAATGCCTAGAGGACTTAGCATATTATCACTGAAAATAACACATAAATACACATACATGTAACAGGACAGGGGAGAACGAATCTCAGCAGAATGCCTACAGTAATTTGCTGTTGGTAAATATTCATAACAATCACCCCAACTCATCATAACTAGCAGAAAAATGTGTAAATGTGTGAGAGGGAGGCAGAAAGATAATGAATACTGGAGAGCGTTAGGGAAGAGAACAGATGCAAAGACAGAGACAGAAGGGCAACAAGAGCAATGGAGTGAAAACACAATGACGTTAGGTTATTATTTGTTCGGGTACTTTTGTATTTACATACAGACAGAATAAAAATGCAGTTTGTAACGTAAAAAATAAACATATTTTATGGAACTAATTAGCCATTATGGCAGATGACTACTGCAAAAGTCCAGACTACTGTGTGTTTTGTTTATTTGGGGAATAACAGATTAGTAAAACCACCGGAGTACATGATGCTGCACAAACTGGATATTTGAATTTGTGAACTTATTCAAAGAACGAGAAGAAATGTAGAGTATGAGTCCATATATGCACACAGGGCTGTCAGAGGCACACATACATGTCATATTTACATCTTGTTATCTGGATGTGTTATCCAGTTAATGCAACCGGATACTAAGACTGAACCTTATCCACTTTGTGCTGCTTCAGAAAACTGACTGAGAATATCAAATATCAAACATCACCTGCAGCAGTTCAGAGGCAATGTGATAAGTACGTTCCCTGTTTAATTGGACATGAAATGTGGAGTACTAATGGCAAGTACGAGTTCTGAACACACAGAGTGCATATTTATTAAGTCTTAGTATTTACTAAATGATGAATCAGGAAGATACTGGACATAATTGACATAGTTGTGTGCTATTTGCTCTGATACACTGACCTAAGAAATGTTAACGGAATTTTTCATCTACCATTTGTGGGATTTAATCGACCATTATCTTGATGTTTTAATCAAGCTTTTAATTAATCTGGGAGATCCAGTAGAATTAGACATGAGATTGTTAGAACACTGTGAGTACCTGTCGATGTGCTCCCAAACAGTGACTCTTTGAATCCAATATGAAAATGGCCCCTTCTGCTGAGTTTGGCAAACTAAAAGTAAAACTGCAATCCATTAAACAGCTTAGGGTTAGACCTGTTTCACACTGGCAGCATAGCACAGTTGAAGCAGCTGCTGCTGGAAAGCTTTTGTCTTTCACATTAGAAATATCACTGCTGCAGAACAGAACACGCATGCAGTGCTGAAATGCTGCTCAAACTTCCATGAAATGTTATTTTTTTTCAATTGTTGCAGGCTTCACATTTCAAAGTGTGAGTTATGAACCGCAGCAGCAAGCACGGGGATTCTGTGTGAGCCTGCTGTGAATTCTGTTGCCCCTGGTTGTGTTGGCTTGTAGTTGTCGGCGTCCCTAATCTGAGGAACTGCCGTCCGCACCTGTTCTGTCCTCTCCTACCCAGCTTTGTCGGCTATCACTCAGCCCAACTGTGTCCAGCTCATTAGCCATTAACTCGATCCAAAGCCGTCAGTCGACTCCAGCAATCCAGAAAACCCTGTCGTCTTTAATGTGCTAATGTTTCTTCACAGTATCTTGTTATTAGGCTCAGCAAACTGGAGAAACGCTTATTGTCCTTACTGCTAGGCCTAAAAACAGACCACCGACTCACTCTCTGGTGACCATAAATTTCATTTTTTCACAAAGCGTAGGTCTGATTACATCGCATTACACGTCATCATGTCAAATGATAATGCACTTTAACATTAGCACTGTGACATGTAGCATCAAATAGCCTGTTACAGTGTCGGTCAAAAGAACATCTCCAATATTTTGTACTAAGAATGACTCAAAGACAAAAAGCTTGCATGTAAACTATGCGGCAACTGCCTGGACTGAGGCTGTCAGCTGAGTGTAGTGGTTTTTAACAATTATAGCGAACGAGGACTCATTTACATAAATTACATTCATACTACCTAACAGGAGTGATATATAAATCTGCCGCCACCAAGAATAAAATGGCAGTGCTTTATGTTTCCAGTAAGAAAACAAAATGCTGACTTTTTGAAACTCTATCCTGGTGTCTGAGCGCTTGGTAGCGTGCTGTATTTTAAGCGAGGATGATTCTCATTTCCCTCCTGTATTGATCGGAACCAAAGCATCTGACAGATGCTGTACAGTATGCGCTAATATTACTTACACAGTACAGAGGAGGATAAAGTCTGATAAGGGTGAAATGTGAATTTAACTTCAATTTTTGCTTTTTGCTGTGTTAGCATATCACACAAGGCTTTATGGGCTGTTCTGACATAAGAGAGGCCAAAAGGATCAGTGTAACAACTGCTGTCTCAGAGACGTGACCTACATCACACGCCTGCAGCCAGTTTCAACGTGCATACCTGTTGCCAGTTCGGCTAATCTTCACTCCCATAAATGCCAGTCACATTCTATTCAACACTGCCAACTTATCGGTTCCTGCGGTTACAGTCGCTCATCACCTGTCTCCTATCTGTGACCAGTGCTGTCTATCTGAATTCCCATGTCTGGAACCTTTGCCTGTATTACCACATTACTCTCTGCTGTCGGCGCTGCGTACTTAAGCCTGGATTGGACGGATAATTGTGCTTCGAACCCTGGACTTTTCTATGAACCTCGCCACTCGCCCAAGTCCCTGGATATGTTTGGTCCGTGGACTGCCTTCAATTTACTGATCCCTTGCCTGCTTCTGATCCAGATCTGCCAGGCCCCATTATCATTCTCTTTAAAATACACTTAGACATTTATGTATCTTCCAGATTCTGTCTCTGTGTGCTTTCTTTTGTGTCTCAGTCAGTAGTCTGACTGATCAGCCCTTCATTCCTGTCTCTGGCATTTTGGAAAACGAGTAATCATGACATCCATCCACTTTTTGCTAAAAATAAATCTTTGTTTCTGGGAGGGGCTGGCCAGCTCACAAGTCTAATTAACTCATCTCCCAGGAGCACTGTAACAGCTAAATGAAATTTTAAAAAACAGCTCACGCAACACTCTGCATTAGTGGGTTGGACTTAGTGTTTGTGTTTCTGTGGAATTGTTTGCATCCCTTTTTTTATCTCTGGCTTTCTCTCTAATTCATATACAAATACGCAAATCTCTGTCACGCATATCCAACCCAAAGCAAAGATTTTTCACTTTTCACGCCCTTTTCCCCTTTCCTTTAGAGAGAGTAATCCCATGCTGCAGCACTAATAGCATTAGCAGAGCATATCCAATCCCCTTACTACACCAAAAAGAAGCACGAGCCCAGACTCACACAGGGGACAGACAGCACTCTGAGCAGACTACACTACCCACACTGCCTCAGGAAATTAATGCAGTTTTCAGCTTACTGCTTAATGAAGTAAATTAAGTGAAAATTAATGGAAGATGATAAAGACATACAATACCTTGACTAGAAATTCAAGACTGGAGGAAGATTTACAGGAGAGTGATTTTAGGATGGGCGAAGATGGTATATATATACATGAAACAGCATGATGGTGTGAAGAAACAACATTGATTGAAAGAGTGATATGTTTTATGCATTACTTAGATTTGAAAATACTGAATATGGCCTGCAAAGAAAATTAATCCTGAGTGGGGGGCCAGGGTCCCTAGAACATTCCTTACTAGGGCTGTAACGATTCATCTATTGTAACGATGCCATTCCAACTATCCAACTAAACTAACTAAACTCATCTTTATAGTTTGACTTGTATCAATCTAAATCAGTTTGCAATGCAAAGAACCGATTGTATGGACTGTAAGAAACAGCGATTTTGTATTTAGCACGACAAACGTTGGTTATGTGGATGTATTTTTAAATTGTGAAACTTTATTGCACTTAGTGACGTTACGAGGAGTTGTCTACAGATCGAGTATTCACCTGGTTCACTGTTGATCTCAGCACCATAATAAATGACAACAAAACACAGAGACTGTTTCACCGCTTCACGCATTCACACACACACACACACACACACACACACACATACACCCACATTCACAAACAGAGCTCAGTAAAGCTATAAGGTTACACTACTGTTGTTTACTGTTACTTGGTCTACTAATATATAAGTGTAAGCCACATTTTCTAGAGTATTTCCAAGAGACAAAACCCTGTTTTATATTATTCTTTACAAAAGCCAGAAATCTTAGTAATGCTCACAGGCTCACAGGCTTCATCCTACTACTAATGAACACCAATGAAAGCAACTGAAATGGTGTACATATTTGATGAACATAGAAAATAAATTAAATGGATGCGATGGCTATATTTCACTTTAATACACCTTTGAGAAGTATGTCAAGCTATTTGTGGATGAAAAAGACTAACTTTATTTATCTCCAAGGTACTATCGTCGTGTTATTCATATAGAACATAAGCCTACATCAAATATGCATGTGTTAATATTGTGATAGAATACAACAGAGTATAACAAATATACTAATATGTATGACAGGAGAAACTATTACAGAGCAAGCACATCATGCAAAGCGTGTTCATATGTCTTGGATGAGTACACAATGTGAAACAACGTTAACATAATAATTCAGATTGAAATTCACAACAGCATGTGGGTGTGTTTGGAGTTTGCTGCATTGTTCCTGAATTATTCATTTACACACAGAGCGGACAAGCTTTTGTTGTTTGTTTATGCAAAAGAAACGCATATGTATGTACAGTACGTACTTGCACGTGCATCTATGGGCCATTCTCGTTTTCTAGACATGAGACAAACAGACACAATCACAGTCACGCTGAGACAGAGAGACTTAAGAGAATAAAGGGGTATATGTGAAGTCATCTGTGAATGCTCCATTACCCCACAGTGCAAACAAACCAAACACAGCCTTCTAAGGCAGAGCACCACCAAGCCGACTAGCAGACGACTTCCCTTCCTTCCTCACAGATGCTTTTACCCAGTCTGACTCTGTTTCTTGACTTTAGCTCCATTTCTCAGCCGTTAACCATCGCTCACAGTGAGTCATTGACGTGAACACAGGCTGCAGGCTGGGAACGCATTGGCTCATAAGTAATCATTCCACTATGCATAGTCAATATTGTGTTTTTTCTCTTTGGTCATGCTGCGTCTGCAAGAGTGGCAGAGAGAAAGAGAGAAAAGGATGCAGACAGAAGAAGGGAAGGACAAGGAATTCAGGGAGGTGTGTGTGTCAAGCCTAAAAATAAGCTGTAACTTAATGAGTCTAGATGAAAGCTGACTGTCTAGGCTAACTCAATTCTTTGCTCTGCTAGTCACAATTCTTAGCCTAATGATGTTTGCTCCAGACTACTGAAGCCACAGCCAATACTGGATTGCCTTTTTTTGGTCATGTGCTTCCTGTGTGCATGAACCCCTCTTTGCCACTTGTATGTGTAGAATGTTGAACTTGGCCCCCGCCATACGCAGGATGACATCACCCACACTGAGTTGCAGACATCCATTTAAGAGATGTTTACAGTTCTTAACCACCAGCATGCCTTTATCCACACTCATATAAACACAGAAGGTGGCCGACCATGTGCACACTGTGTATGCAGTGTTTATACAAAGAAGAGTAAAAAAATAGAGGCATGCAGGAGGTAAAGCAATAATCAGTGGAGTTGTGGTTAAATGCAGAATAGGAATGAAGTTACAACAATGAAGAAAAGAGCTTAAGGGAGGTATCAGAGGTTTTGAGGGACATAGTGTATTGTGTGTATAGCAGGGAAGAGGAGGATTCTTGCTCTGGAATGTTGTAAAGCTGTTTGTAGTGTCAGCAGGCCAGTGAAAGGGCTTAAACACCGAGTGTTGGAACTCAGCCAAAGCAGTGATGAAAAAAATGAAAAAAGATAGAAAATGGAGATTGGGAATAAAAAAAAAAGAATGGGGTCCTTAAAGAGAAACCCCAGACGTGCTGTCCGTTCAGGAGAGTTTTACGCTCTCAGTTAAAATGCAATCTCAGGTAATGAAATCTGGTAAGCTCTCTTTAGAATTGGATCAAAGCCCTTTTGCCCTACCGCACCATTTTTACCGTCTCCTCTTCTACTGCAGACGGCAGTCATCCTCTTTGCTTCATGCTGGCTATCAGCAGCACATCTGTTTCACACATCACTGTGGTTTCTGGGCAAATTTCTTCACTCATCTATCTGAGCCAGGTGTGTGAGCATGAACGTATGTGAGCGTAAGTGTGCATCTCCATAGAGGTGAAATGAGAAAGATGCCACAAGAAATAATTATACTGCATCACAACCAGAACAGGTGGATTACAATCAAGGGACGAAGTGGAGGAAATACAATTCCATTGTCAACGACTGACACTGACAATTCACTAAAATATAACAATTTAAAGCAGAGTTACAGCATTGTAGAGACAAAGTTGTGCTTTGAATTATAAAGCAAACGGGAAAATGCAGCAAAGTGAGAGTACAAAATCCACGTGGGTTCATTTCACATTTATCTCCGTCTGAGGAAAAATTCAATTAAGATCCACCCTCTCCTTGACCACATATCCATGCATGGCCCCCTCAATGGCACAACATGACTCAAGGAGAGTAAGGCAGCCAGCCAGTATGAGCTTAAGCTAATCTTTGGTAGTGAAATCTGAGTGGCTACCAGAAATGCTGGTTGTGATGTCACAGGGCAGGACCTATACCCTGTCTACCTGCTGAGAGAGGGAGCAGGAGTGCAAACCAGAAATGGGAGATTCTGCTGCTCCACTCCAACAGACATTTTTTTTTCCTTTGTCCATGTGCAGCAGAGCACAAAGTTGCAATATTAGATCATGTCACTCATAATCGCCACCCAGAGAGGAATAAAAGAAGAAGAAAAAAAAAAGAAGTTTGACTGACCAGTGAGGAAGGAGGCAGAGAGCACAAAGAGTGTAGGGAAAAGTAAGTTCCGCTATAGAATGTAAAAGACTGGATCGGGTGCTCGAGGAGGAGATATATGTGCATTTCACCATATGTAGAAATATAACAAAAACAGAAAAGCGTTACAGCATGTTTGATGATGTCACCATGTTAAAAACCTTCTCTACCACAATAGGAACAAAATGTAAACAGTAACTCTAACAGCTTCTTTTGACCTGTGAACACTTTCATTGTTGCACGAAGCACACTCTTTCCTTATTTCCTCTCTTTATTTTCTTAAAACCAAGCAGACGGATGCAAATTCCTGTGGCTGTGTTATTTAGGAGAGCGGTTGACCACTTCGACAATGCCTGGCAAAGTCAATCCAGTCCCTGTGCCAACACATACAAACTATGAAGCCAAATACCCTGTCACAAAATTCATCACTCTCCTCCTCATGGAGTAAGATCTGATAAAGTGTGGATTATTATTTTTTGCCCATTCAGCGAACGCAACTTTTTTGTCAGTTTTACTTTTCATCTAACGCAGGTTGCAATTATATCTATATAAGATGTGACCAAAAGTATGTGGGCATACAAACAGTAATCTCATCCATCATCGAAAACCACAGACTCTATATTGAAATATGGAGTCTTTCAGTTATTTGCTTTTCTATACCTGAACCAAATGTGTGTAAATTCACTTGACCTGACACATTCAAGCCCGATCCAAAATAGACCCAGGAATAATTAGAGCCGATCCAAAACGTGGCTCATTCCAGTAGATCCATATAGAGAGCACCAACACTGGCAGCAGCACCATCCGCTACCAATTAATGACATTTTGATTTATAACACATCATATGATCAGACCTTGTGATCTTATATGTTCAAAATGCTTCCTTTAAATTTCCACCTTTCATTCTAAATAAAAGCTCTGTTATTTCTCTCATAATAAGTGTTAGAAAACAACACTAAGCAATATTGCATCAGAGCGGAACAACCATATGTCTCTACTCAGTGTTTGCCGCAAAGTGCCTATTGCAAACTCTTTTTCTTTTTGTGGACAGATTTCAGTGTCGTCCGCTTTGCTGCTGTGAGATCTCCCTGTCCCCTGACATTGTGTGATATCAATTAGGAGAATGTGGATGTGACAAACCATTGGTCCACACAATGTAACTGACAAAAAAAACTCCCTCGCTGTGTTTCCTTGTGAATAATAACATAGCGTGAAGTAAGGGAGCAAACACATACGAGTCAGGAGAATTAAAACGATGAGGGGGTGGACAGAGAAGCCTGAGAGAGGAGGATGGAGCTGAAAGTGAGTAAGAGCAGCTGATGTCAATGTTGCAAAGGGAGGTTTGTTGTGAGCCCACGCTTGACTGTCAGCTGACAGGGCTGCCAATTCAGGTGTCACTGAGGAGTGACAAGAAAGCTGATGCATTGTGAAGGTAAATGTGAACTATAAAAGGCATTTTCCCCTGCTGTTCGCAGCACTTAACAATCACCATTGAGGCTCACAAGTGATTCACAAGAGACTCACTCTGGACTCCTTCACCATGCCTCGACTAACCCTGCTAAACCATTACAAGGTGTGTTTTACATAAATAACCTGTTCCATTGGCCCCAGGCACCTCTATAGCAGCAGTGTGATGTCATGAAGCCGAAATACAGAACAGGAGGGCCATTATTAGCTGTGCAGAATGCCAATGTTCACATCAGTAAAACCTGGTGATGCCAGTAATGAAACAGGAGAATGTTTTGAAAAGGCCCTGAGGAGTGTGTATAGTGTGAATGTGAGTGGGTGCATGCTCAAAAGACAAATTCAACTGCATGAAGCTATACATGAACCTACAACTTACCAAATCAACAACAGTGTTTCGCAGGAACTGACTGCGACAAGGATGCAACAATCAAATTCACACACAGATGTTTGCAGTTTGGAGTGTAACACTGTGTCATACATCTGCCAGTTAAACATGGGGAACAAGTTTCATAGCTTGTGCAAGTCCAAGTTCAATCCAGCTACTGTTTAGTAAAATTTAAAAGCTAGTAGCTAGATTTTTTTCATGAAGGTATTAGTAATCCAACAGTATCTGAAAACCCAGATTGTACCACGAAAAATGTAGAACAGCGAGAGGTGGAAAGAACCAAAATTTCAACCTGTGCCGTTTGCTGCCTGTCATAACCTGTGTCTTACATCTACCGACTGTATCAGGGTGAAGCAGAAATGCCAAATCTTAAAACAAAACAAAGAAAATCTCAAAATTCTGTAATAAATGGTTAATTGTGAAGGTTTGCTGAGGCAGTTCTCACTAGCTAAGATCACACTGAATTGACTACATGTCAACGTTTCCCTTACCAACGGAGGCGCTGCTGTGCCAGGAAATTGTTCCGAAAACGTCAGTAAAAGGTTTCATGGAAAAATCTACTGCAGTCTGCTCATCTCGTATCGACTTGGCAGATGGCAAAGATATCCACCGAATAGACCAATTTCAGCGAGTGATTGTCCCGAAGGCTTTTGACAGCTGCCGAAATATGTCAGGTGTTTCCCACAATGTTTCATCTGTCTGACTTTCCACTTTTCAACTTCAAATACATCATCCTCACAATGCCTTGTGATGGTCTTCAGATTAACATTATAATCCAAGACAAAACTCCACGTCTTTAAAGCTAAGTAGTGACCACAAATTACATGAGGAAGCTTAGAATAAATCTTTCTCATATAAAAAAACACAAATAGATTGAAACAACTAAAATTTAAATTATTTTTTTCAATAGAAATCAAACAATTTTTTTCAGTCTTCAAACATCTCCTATTTGAGAATTCTCTTTGTAACAAATAACAAAAAGCAGTGAAATAAAAGTCCAGATTGTCCTTTAGATATGTAGGCATACTTAAACAAAAGTAACACTTTGCAAAAAAATGTTTATGCAGCCTTGGTACTTTAGTATGACTTTAAGATACTGTTTTTTCACCTTGGTTTTTCAATTTGATTACTCCACTACAGCTTCTTTTTATTGCACTACATTTATCTGACAGTTGTAATTACTTGTAGATTAATAGTTCAAATTTACTTACAGCTAAACATAAAAAATAGGTGAGGTTGTATGTCAGCCCTGTTGTAGTTTTTAAATGGTACACCCCATTGTGGGGGTTTGGAAAGGATTAATATAAGTAATCATTCAGCAAATTTGAAAGCATTA
>OMNV01007801.1:0-22241 GCA_900303265.1 Brotula barbata | reverse complement strand
ATATAATAATATATAATATTTATATATACAACTTTTAGTTAGGCATTTTTGTACTCATCTGGATACAACCATAGCCTGACAGTTGTGCTTGACTGGCCTTGAAAGCTGCTACCAGGGGCTTAAGTGGAACATGGCAGGGTCAGATAAGAGCCTCTGCTGAGGCCAGTCTGAGCCCTGTGTTGGGTCAAGTGACTAGTGTACAGAGATTAGCTGACGGTTAGCTGGCCTGACTGTGGTTTTGAATTTATATGTCCCAGCAGACGGCCAATGCAATCATATCGGTAACGCTGAGAAAGCCTGACACAGCATACACCACTCGCTTGTGTAAAACAAGACCTGCGTTCTGCCTCTGCAGCCATTGTGACTGAAAATGAAATAGATCCACAGCAGAGGAAATAATATAAAAAATGTACAAAATGTAGAATGTACAGAGTTTAGATTTAGAGAGTAGGCTTTTGGAATTCCTAGAGCAAGGACCACCCCAGTCCCACCTGCTCTTTACTTGATGATAAGAAGGCCCCCGCCTTATTTCGCTTTCTTTTCCAATTTGAATGCCCCAACATGCATTTTTTCGGACATAAAGTTCTGCAGTATACTGCCACTGCATTCCATTTGAACTAAATAGCTACTAAACCAGCCAGTGTCCCAAGAAAAAAAATTACATTTACTGAACCCACATCATATTATTATTTATATTATACTCATATTATTTGTCATTATTCTCTCTTTGTGACTGAGAAGAAAATCTGACATACTAGTTTATGATCCACAATATTATATGGTTTATAGGAACTTCAGATATTGATTTAAAAATTTAATTCAAGGAAATAATATTGAGTAACCTGATCTGATAGTCCCCTTAGAATGACTTCTTTCATCGAGGTTGACTTCTATTCTCTTTCTTCAGGAGAAGAGTAAAGGGGAACTTAATTTGAGTCTCTGACATAGATAAAACAGACTGGGTCTAACTGGTTCCTCACTGAAGTGAAACTGTAAATTGGCCAAAAGGCAATAGGCAAGCAGTACATTCTCACAGCTAATGAGCATGTTTCGCTGAGACAGAAGCTGACACTTTAGAGATGTGCAAACGGGCTTTGGGGGATCCTTGGAAAGCCACCTTTCTTGACTGTGGCCACCGAGTGGAGCACTCAGATGGAGTCCGAGAACATAAAGAAGGCAAGAGTGAAAAAGCTGTAAGATAAAAGAGATAGACTACTATAATGGAAAGAACATCAATAAACAAAATGAAAAACTCTAAAACAAGAAGAACTGATGACGTAAGGAAAAAGAGAGCAGAGCGAAGACAGAGGGGGAACTGGTACATAACAACATTTTAGGAAAAAAATGATAACTTTACAACCTAAGCATTATAAAAAGATGCTAACAGTATCATAAAATCTTGGTCACATCTCTGTGACTCCCTTCCTCTGCCTCTTCACACACATACACGCACGCACAGTGAAACACTCACATACTGCATGAGTTTCCGATCCGAGATATGAGATGTGAACGTGTTGTTAATTAGTGCAGAGTTGTAGTGATCGAGCTCTAAGTGTGTCACCTTCCAGAACTAGGACGGTACAACAGCTAATTGGAACATTTGCTCACAAAGGGCTCATATACATCACACACTCTCACTTCACTCACACGCGTTAACGTGACAAAATACTTCAAATAAACCCAAGTGTTGAGTAAGGTAAAACAAATAATTTACTCTCATTTTATCTGAAAAGCTGACATCTGCTGCTGCTTTTGGGTCGCTCTGTTCCCTCTTGCTTCTCTCTCCCTCTCTCTATCCACACATTGGTGTGTGTGTGTGTATGTGTGTGTGTGTGTGCATGAGGATACATTTGGGACAAATTGCCATTGTCTGTCTCAGGGGGGAGACAGAGGAATGAGCACGAGGAAAGGAAGCAGACTCAGTCCATCACCTTTTCATTTCACACACAAACACACACACACAGAAACCAGCATGAATGCACATAAACATCCACACACACGCACAATCACAAGAAATGAGGGCACGGTGACATACTAAATGACACGGCTCCACCCTTCACCAACAGCCACTTTTTCACTCACTTGATTACTCCAGCTGTTATCTATTTCTCCTTCATCTCAGTGTCCCTCTACGATCTGTCCATCACTACTTCACTCATTCTGTCTCCTTTACTTCCAGGTCATCCAACTGGCAAAGGTCAGAACTTTCACTGTTCTTGTCTTCCTATAATCCATCTGCTCCATTCATAGCTACGGTCATTCTTCTTTCCTTAATCCACTTAGTTTAATTTAACCTGTATGTTGCCTCTTTACATAATTATATTAATCTAATTTCCACAAACTTCACAGAGGACACTTGCTGGTCTGACCACCTTTGGCGCATAGGGGTAATACTGCCCTCTATTGAATTAAATTTGTATCACAGAATGCAATGTCCATGCTGCTCTGCCTGCCTTTTGCATATGATCCTCATGTCCAAACAAATAGGTTCTATTTATTTCCATTCAACATCACTGTGATAATTGGGTTACTTTGTACAGTTATGGCAGCAGCTAGATTACCACGCCCCTGAACTGGTGTCAACCTCAGTATCATGGTACTGAGCAAATTATAATGTGATGGTGCAAGAATCAAATATCTCCACGATTAATATGGGTGTATGTTCTTTCTAGTACGCACAACAGCAAACTGACATGCAACTTTCAGAGAAAATTAGTTAGGGAGTGTAAAGCATCAACACAGAAATGAACACAGTACCTCATCACTTGAAAACACTGGGTCATGCGATCCGCATCTCCATCAGTCAGGGCTCCAGATGAGTGGCTTTGAAAAAGAGAAAACAAGAGTCTCAATTTTATGAAAAAAAAAAAGCATTCTAAGGAAAAAAAACAGAATTCTATTTTTTTTGTTTAGTTATTACTTTTTTATTTTTTTCTGTGTCCTTATTTTTATCTTTTAGTTATCTTTTTCTTCTTTTTTCTTAGTTCTGATATTAAAGCCCAAGGTTTTTCTAAGAATGATTTGGATTTGGGTTTTTTTTATTGTTGTTGATGTTTTTAACTTGGCCTTAATCTTGTACCGTACATTTTATTCACTGATACACTCTCAAAATCCTGTCAACATAATTAACCCACTTTGAGGCAGAGTGCCATTCCGTGCAAGTTTTACACAACTGTGTAAAAAGTGTGTCATGTATGTGGTGTTTACAACTCATTGACGTCCCTGTGTAGTGTTCAGATGGATACAAATAAATAAAAAAAGTTTACAAGGATGAAGTCAGACTGTAACTTCTAGCATTGGTCAACAAAACAAGAAAAACTGACGATTCCTCCAATGTCAACAAATGTTTCCAATCACAGAGCATTTCGGCCTGAAATGAAGTAAAGTAACCCTTTCTATACAGCATAAGTCTCACATTATTTCTGCTAAATATGGATATTTAACAGTGAGAACACAACTCTATTTCATACACACCAGAAACAGTCTTAAATCCCAGCTGTGCACCCTCTTCATGCGTGTTGACACAGCCTTCATCTGGGCACTAGCTAGCTAATAAACTAGCTAACTGTTAGCCATACCGGAGTAAAACTACAGATATCGTTTTTTAAAATGACCTAGTTAAAATTGACCCATTAAAATATACTTGAGTAAAAGTCATTTATCTGCCAATGTTAATTTCACTTACTTTAATATCAAATGTATTTATTCCTTTTCTAAAATAACAGTAGGATACTTACTTTTTTAAAGTAAATGATTTTCTGGTCCTCACAGTGGCATTTATCACTTCTAAAATAGTTATGATCTTAAAATAATATATTTATATATATATATGATATAAAATAATTAAACAGCAACAATATCTTACACGAGGACACACAGTTACCAATAAATTCAATGAAGCTCTTCCAACTTTATTAAAAGCTGAGCTTTAGAGGACACAGGTAGACTGTAAAGCGTTCTCAACGTGGTGTTCTGTTTAAATTGAAACAATTATTTACACAATTTAGAGAAGATGTATCACACAGAGAATTCAAATTGATTAAAAAGACCGGCACAAAAAAATTGTTGTGATTTTTACAAAAATCACACTTTCAACAAAAATCAGAGAACTTCAGTCAGTCAAAAAACTCACCTATTTTAACACAAGCAGTGAAGTAAATGTATAGCTTTTCCTTCAAATAAGTTTTTTTTTTTTCAAAAATATATATTATAAAATACTATTTTAAAGTACCATACAGTAAAAAAATACAAAGTACAAAGTCTCCTAAAACGTACTGTTGTGAAGTGTTTTTAGCTTGCTTTAATGTAAGTTTACTGACAAAGCTATTAAGCAGGGAAATTCACAGCAGAAGTTTTAATTATTAAATTATTATTAAAAATAAATCTGCTTCCTGCTGCTTTTAAATATTGGTCACAAGATGGTGATATTTAGCTACATAGACTTATGGATCTCTGTGAAATTGTATGCTCATGCTGTCTTCTACCACAAGAGTTCACTATATTATATGTGTATATACAAAGCAAAATATTGATCTTGAACAGCACAAAAATGCCAAAGCGCATTAATTTGTAAGCAGTATGTAAGTATATGAAAGTACTTCATTTGAATTGTATAAAGTAAACTATGACAAATGTGTGAAGCTTAGAAATGTGGCTACGGTTTTGTAGCCACAGGTCATTTCTGTTGGCAAAATATACTTTGCCACCCTCAGGGTATGTTACTCAACCAGATCTTGCTGTTTGTATTGATGGGTCCCTCAACTCATTGGTTCTCACTGAGACACACACACAATGGTGTGTTCTGGTTATGGTCAAATGGATATAAATTTTTAAACTGATTAGAAATCATCTGCTGATAAATTAATTAAGATTAAAAATGTAAAATCTTTATTTTGTATATGTAACCATGAGATATAATCTTAGGCACTGTCTGAAACTGCTCACACGATAGTTCCTGTATTCCAAAACCACAGGCTTACTTAAGCAGTAATTTTGCTTCCAAAACACCTCTGGCTATGAAGAGAACATTGCGGCAACATGTAAAAATGTGTAACTCATGACTGGAATAAATGTCATGAAGCCTGCTGTTTGATAGTTTGATGACTGTTATTGTAGCAGTCCATCATACTGTATAACTGATAACCTACTTACACATTAACAGACCAGGTTCTCATTTATCACTTGCTGTACTTGTTTACAGGATAAGTGCATTTAACCATCACGTTAAATTTAAGGAACATTCAACAGGGCCTGGAGAATATCTGTTGGCATTTCTGTTGTTAAACAGTTTGACAACATATGATTGCAGGAAATGAGAATTGGACCTTTGTACATACATAAGTTTTATATCATCATAAAAGCTTAAGGCAGTTAGGGATACTGTTGTAACTCCACCATAAATAGAAGAAGGCCAGGATGAGGGTAGTAAGTTGACTGATTGTTGGAAAAATCAAATATAAATCATGCAAGTGTTGTCACCTAAGTGTTTTTTGTCTGTTTTATAATATGAACAACAACAAGACATGACAATATAAATGTCAAATTATTTATGTGTATAGAATAGTTGAGAAATATGCGGTACACAAAACGTTAGGAACAGCAATCCACAATTATTTGGCATAACACAAAAAGGGGAACTTGGTGAAGCATTGAACCGTAAATCATTAATGATATCTGAGGAAGAGGGAACGTGAAGAAATTGGCATGTTTGCAATGCTATAAATAAGATATACTCCAAAACAGGTCAAGATTTTTTTTATTTATTTATTTATTTTTTTATAAAGACACACAAAGGCTAATAAATCAACATTATAATAGACTGTAACGCTCTATGGAAAAAGTCCTGAACCATGATCCTAAACCTGAAAATTTGAAGTCATCGCTTCAAAACGCTTATTAAAATAATTATATACTGTGAAATACAAACGTGACACTTTTCAACAAAATTCATACATAAAACTAAGCAATACTTTCATTAATGACACAATGTCTGAGTGTTTGATGTCTACATATTTGATAATTTCATGTCTCTCCTCAGTAGAGGTGAAGCATAAAGTATGAGCCATGGTCTATTTAGAAACTACTGAAATTATTATTTCACCATACCTCATATGTTGAGCAACCTGAAGAAAGACTGCCAAAAAAGTACAATTCATCTTAACATCTCACACCTCTGAGACCAACGGATTGGAAGCTGCCCAAATAAGGGACAGAGGACAGGACTATATGGAGCTTGAGGTTTTGAAAGTTTACATTTTATACTTCCTGTAATGGTAAATTGTCTCACTCTGAACAAGAGCAAGACAAACAAGTTACCCTCTGAAAAATCACCTTTTATAGCCGTCCTTGAGGCGAACACGGGACAGAAAACTATTGTCCCTTTCTAACTATTTTCACATTTTCAAATGTTGTTCTATAATACCATTTTTATTATTTTGATGTTTTTCAGAGTCTTTTAACATTGCTGGGAGTTAGAGCAATTTGGTTTTGACCCTGCACTTCAAGTACCCATCACAGGTGAGTCAACGATTTATATTACTAGTAGATCTGGGAAGATTTCTCTGTATTGCTATTTGAACAACTATGTATCACTGTATCTTTTAATATAAATCGATCAGTTAGAGCACAAACTTTAAACAAAGCAATGGACATCTAGTACTTATTCTGCCAGATGTAAATAATTAATTACAGTATCACCTAATCAAAATTATGTGGCTTCTCATCTCGTGCTTTGAAAACTCACTGAAGAAACTAAACTTTAGCAGCAACGGCATATTGCTCATTGAAAATATATTTATTGTGACTTTAACATTACATTTAGAAAGGAGAGGTCCATCCAAAATGTGACTTTGTACCTTCATATGAGATATTAGAGATGCAAATAGGGTGAAAAGATAGTGAATAGACGCTTGTTCTTTATCAGTCTGTAAAGGCCAGTGTAAATTAAGACCTCAATTTCCTTCTGTGCCCTAATCAGATATGCATCAGATAGTGTTGGTAAACTGGCCTATACTTTGCTCCCATTCTCATCGAATAATAACATTCTGTTTATCAGTATTTATCAGCAACCTCAAGTCAATTTTATTATTGGTGTATAATATTTGTATGTATGTAAATTCTGCTCCACCTGCTATGTGCCTGTGTTCTGCCCCTGTGGAATATTCTTTGTTGTTGGTTTTTCCTGCCCTTTGATTTTGAAACACCAGCACAGTGTTTACTGTTTATCTAACAGGGAGTGGCTGCACCTCCCCTTCATCGTCCAGTACTTCTTTTTGTTCATTCTACGGGCAACTCCTACCACTTAACAGCATGGTAAGGATAATTCTAACCCATATGTAATATTTTTGATTAATTTTGGACATAACATACAATCTACATCTCTGTCGTTTATTGAAATTCTCAGTGTAACAGCAGCTTTTCCATTCAGTCCTTCTTATTCTACCCCTCTTGCCTTCTCTCCTCTCCAGGTTTGTAATTGTACACAGCTGCCCATCTTGTTCGAGATCTACTACCTGTCGCCATTCTATGCCATCGAGTTCTGTCTTGGTTTCCTTGGCAACCTGCTCGTTGTCCTCGGTTACTTGTGTTACCTGCCGGAGTGGCAAAGTTGTAACATTTATCTGTTCAACCTGGCCATCTCTGATCTTGTTTTCCTCTGCACTCTGCCACGCCTCTCCTACTTGTACGCTCATGGCCAACCAGAAACCAATGAAGTATCATGCATTGTGAACCGCTACATCCTGCACGTGAACCTCTACTCCTCTATCCTCTTCATGGTGTGGATCAGCATGAACCGCTTCCTGCTCATAAAACATCCAACACGGACCCATTTCCTGCTAAGTACCCGGGCTGCACTGATTGTGTCAGGGCTGAGTTGGCTTGCAGTCAATGTGGAAGTGGCTCCGATGGTAGTGCTCATGATCCAGGACCAAGACAGGCAAAACAGGAGTGTATGTGAGGATTTTGCCAGTCTAAAGGGAAAAATCAATGCATTTGGATACAGCATGGGGCTGACCGTCACTGGTTACATGTTACCTTTGGTTGGACTTTGCTTTTGTTCCTACCAAATTGCACATCTCCTTCAGGCCCATGACAGAGCTCTGGAGAGGACGACCACCTCATTCAAGCGGCCTCTCAAGGTTGTCATAGCAGCAGCTGTCATATTTCTGGTTCTTTACACTCCCTACCACGTGATGAGGAATGTCAGAATAGCATCTCGGCAGGTCTGGGCGGGGTTGGATTTATGTACTCGGACTTACATAGAGATCCTGTACATCATAACTCGACCGATTGCCTTCTTTCACAGCGTCATCAACCCTATATTCTACTTTCTCATGGGTGACAAGTTCCGAGAGCTCCTAGTGACTAATCTCAGGAAGCTGGTGAGGAAGTCACGGCACCAAAGAGAACAACCATGATATTAAAAAATGGACAACGCACGCACAAACACATGTGAACCCTGTGATCATCATTTGCGGCCATTTTCCCATGATCAATGAGAAATACAAGGCAGGTAACTATGTATCCATCTATCCATCTATCTATGTATCTATCCATCTGTCCATCTATCTATGTATCTGTCTATCTATCCATCTATCCATCTATCTATCTATCTATCTATCTATCTATCTATCTATCTATCTATCTATCTATCTGTAAACATTTAAGTCTCCCGATGACTCAATTAATGTGAAGGTCAGAGTTGTTTGTCTTTTTGTATTTATGTAAAACATATGTTATGGAAGCTCCTGTTTGTTTTAGTATCTATTGTAATAAAATGATCTGTATTTGATAGTGTTTAGGTCAGTCATATATATGTGGAACAGCCTAATATCACATTTTGAAATATATTGGGACAATTGAAGTTACATTTATTGTGAATACAGCTTTTAATCCCATAGCCTTTTAATTGTGGCTATGGGATGGACTGTTCAGTGTTTATCCTGCCAAATTTAATGCTTCAAGCTCCAGTACAAGAGAAGAGAAAAACAGTGTAAATAGCAAGTTGTGAAGTTTGCAACGTGTTTGTGTGTTCATAAAAACCGTTTGAAGAAATGTTTCTCTATAATGTCACCATGTTAGCACATTGATCTTTAGAGTCATACAAATTAATGTGCTCCTTTTAATGTTTTCCAGATTTCTTGTTGAGGCTCATGCTTTTAATTTTGCAACAACCCAGCTTGGGAATGAAATGCTGTTCAGCTCGTAGAATTCTGAGGCAGAATCATTAAAATGAGTCTGCAGTCAGAGCAGCATTACCATAATTTGTAATACATATGGAAAGTTATACCAAGCTCCACTAAACAGATTTGGTTGTGTTATGGAAGGTTGAAGGCTGCGGTTGAAGTAAATCCTAAAATGAAAACTCTTGCGAAACCATCCACATCTATCATCCCAAACTGTTACATAAAATTCCTTACACTGAAAAAAGTTATATCTTGTACCAATCTTTTGACATTGAAATTTTACGTATTGCCATAATTTTGCTGTTGTTTTGGGGTTTTTTTGCTTTGTTTTTCTCCAGTCAAAACTCTACATCTGGGCCATATGCTTGTTTTGAAAGAAGATATTCCTTGGCTGAAGCACTGGAGAGCACATACAAAAATATTTATCTTTAAAACATTTGAAACTGGATGGTGATGCAATCCTGACAACGCACTACTCACCAAAGTTGTTTACCCAAAAATGTTTCTTGTGCAATTTCCAGAGTCATGTCAAGATGTGAACCAAAATGTTCAGAGGCATTACAGCCACATAAATATTCTACATACTAAACTATAACTCAGCATTAAATTAGGACATCATCAGAGAATCCACATCCTTCATTGTGGCAGAGGCTGATCAACCACTCTGGATCCTGTTTGCTCGTATACCCACAATGCACTATAAGCGTTTATTCCCTAAACAATTTGACTTCTTTTTTCAAAGTGACTTCATTCTTGTTACATTTTTTTTCCCAAAATCACACTTTTCACCAATGGCCCTTTCTATCCATACCAATATTCCATGTGTAATGTTAAAAATGCTATGACACCTTCTTAATTAGACACAATGGGGGTAATTCAGAGAACACACCGCCTGATTTTATGTGTCGGACGCACACCTCATATACGCTGTCCCACACTTCACTGAATGCTTTCTTGACAGCTTTCTTCCTTCGTGACTTTTGTTTGTTTGCTCCCATCGACCTGTGCAATGAACACCATAATTGTTACGCCATGGATCTTACAACAGCAGTAAAATTTTTGTTTTGGTTGAATCGCAATGGTTTCTGGAAAAACAGCATGAGATCCTGGATTTGCAAGGTGGGAGAAGGTTGCATTTCTCGGCTACATTCAAAGGATCCTCCTAAAGGCTCACACACACACCCCGCTCTCCCGTGTGAGTCATAGAGTCTGGATGCAGTTCTAACTTTCTGTACCTCTTCTCTTACAATGCAGAGCTCTAAAACTGAGAATTTCGGTTTCCTTTGCTGACTTGACACACGTCCATTAAGTTTTGATACCACAGTTTTGTTAACAAATTCTCTAAATCCCTGTTACACACCCTTAAAAAAATGCAAACCTGCCAATAATATTGCAGATTTATCATTAGGCATCATTTTTTTCTAATCATGCGAGACACTTCATCATTTAATTCACGGCAGCCCTCCTGAAATGCGTAAAAAAGTCGTTTGTGTTCTTGTGTCTGTTTGAAAGCCAAAGCCAGAAAAGCAGCAGAAACTGCGCAAAACAAAAGTTGCTGTTGTAGAGATGAATAGGATGAATGGGATAATGCTGCACAGTCACCAAATACACAGAGGCAACAAGGATAACATACAGTGGTGCACGTAGCTCATGATGATGACATACAAGAAAGATATAATGTAAGCCCTGCCCCACTAAGACCTGAAAGAGAGCACTGTTTATACTAAGTCATGATTTACATGCACATGTGCGTGCACGCTCACTCACGTGCACATTCCTCTGCACGAGTATTTGCACATGCTCTTCTGTATGTACATACGGAGGTATTATAATCCATTTAAGCACATGGTACATTATTCAGTTTTCAACAGAGATCTGACTTAATCCATTTCACGCTGCTCTTATTAGCCTTTCATAGAAGCCGAGGTACTTGGGAACAGTTACTCGTCATGTACAGAGGGATCATTTGTTCATAATACACTTGCCAGCAGAGACACAAATGGACATGAAAACACTGTACCCATGTACCAGCGAGAGCTTGGATCGAACTGTATGCCCTATAAGAGCATGATACAGTTGATGGTTATCCTCTCACACACACACACACACACAAAGAGGGAAAAGAGTGATTTGTTTAGTCTGCCTGGATGAACGAGACTGACTTGTTTGAATCATCCTTTTATATAAATGGCTCGTTTACACTCATGCATCATCAACTGTGATCATGAGGGAACAGGAGACTGCACCACTTTTAAAGCCTCTTTGGAAAATTCATGTTTAGGGTATATCTTGATGAACATTTCTACAAACTTGGTTTACAGTATATTTTTCTGTACAATGTCACAATCAGCCTCTAATATTACTACATTTGACTTTTTATTACTTTTTATTACATTTCCACTCTACTTTGCTGAGATGATGAAAGGCTGGGTCAGAAAACTCAGTGAAAACGATAGAAATTACATTTTTGCAGGAATTATAACCAGAAATAAAGTAAAATGACAAATAAATCATATGATAGGGTCAATAGTTTTTGTAACAGTGTCTTACATTGTTGTCATTATTTTTGTTGAAGTTCCTTTGAGTAGTTTCTCTACCACCTATTCTACGAGATGAATTTGATTGTGCAACAACAGTGGAGCTGAAATTTGTATTTTCACCAAATTCCATAATAAAGCCGTATACGGCACCATAACAGCCTTGGTGTCACATTGTACATCCATATATTCAGCCTGTATGTGCCATAATGAGGTCAAATTTATGAGTGTGTGACTTATTCCTATGCCCACATCACTGTACAATTGGCAAATCTATAGACAGATGAGCATAGAAAAAGTTCTCCTTGTATTACTGTAGTAGAGGTGTTGTGCTGAAATTATTAAGGCTCCAAATGAAACGCTGGAGGCGTTCCCTTTCTACGTTAAACTGCTCTTTACTATATGTCACATTCAGTTACACTTATAAAATGCGTACGTGGTGTAAAAGTGTGTGTAGGTAGATATTCTCACTGCATGCACTATGTGTATGAAGACCACTGTGTGTAGAATGTGAAGTGAGATTAAGTGACAAATCTATACTATTTAGTCCTAGGATGCCCAGATGCATTAGTCACACACGTTTATGGAAATGTAATTACATTTTTAAAAATTAACACTGACAATCTTTTATATATTGCACAATTCTTTCCTTGTGGAAAACACAGAAAATTCTGATTCTGATTAATAGCTCACTACTTGCCAATATAGATGTGATAAAGAAACCATGACATATTAAAGAAACATGACTCTTCTGATGTTTCAATAGCAGCTTCAGTGATTATATTATCTATCGCTCTCTGTTATCGCTCTCTCTCGCTGACTTGCTTGCTCGCTCTCTTTGGTGCAGTTAATATGGCAGATATGTTTACAGAAAAACAAAAGCCAGAGTAAGAAATGAACAGCTACAAAATTAAAAACAGTGAAAGAAAACTGATCTTGCACCAATCTAAACACCGGTGAGTAGTCTGGAAACACTAGAATGAATGCTGACAGTCAAAAGTCCTTTACAAGTTTTCTTTCAGCCACTTGACATAGCTGTCTGTCATGCGGCGTGCAATCAGGAAGTCAGTGGGCCACACGGTGAACATCATCGCGCCGTGAAATCCAGTGTCGTAGTGTTCGTGCGTCACCTCGACACCGGCGGCTCTGAGTCGTGTGACATACATGAGCCCGTCGTCGCGGAGGACGTCGTATTCGCACGTCACAACGTAGGCCTTTGGCAGAGAGCGCAAGGTCGAGTCCGGAACCAGCAGGGGCGACGCCCTGGGGTCTGTAATCCATCGAGAGGGTCCGTCCATCCCGGTTTGCTCGTCTCCAACCACAGCAGGAGCGCTGTAGTTGTACTTTCCATGGTAAGACGCAGGCAGCAAGGAGCTCCAGTTGACAAACTTCAGCAGGCTGGAGGACTCTTGGCTGTTGTGGGTGTTGGCCATCATGGCTCTGAAGAGGGCCTTGTCGCTGGTGAAGTACTCGCTCCAAAAGCGCACCATGAGGGTGCGGGGCAGAAAAGGCATGTCCTGATTCTGCTGGTAGGAGGGTGTGTTGAGATCTAGAGCCTGCAGCACGGGGTAGATCAGTGCTTGGACCTTCAGCTGAACCTGCTGCTCGGTCTCCTTCTGTAACTGTGTGGACAGAGAGAGAACAAGTGAAAATCCCACACCATGCCTTCTCACTACACCATGGAGCTATGAATAGTTTGTTTACTCCCTGTTCCTCAAAGTTAAGAGTTGTGTCTACACTATTGATATAAGAGAGCCAAATATTCTCTGCACTACAGTGCAGAGCATGAAATCGCAGTACGTTTCCCTGTATTCACATTATCGTTGAATATTTTTATGATATTATGAGATTTTCTTCAGGTCTTAATAAGCATAATCATATCCACTGCATTGCAAAGACGGATTTCTTAGTTTTTGTTTCAGTTTTGAGAACGACCTTATTTAATATGTCTCTTTGTGTTTGTTACACGACAGCAGGATTATACTGTGTATGGGTGTGTGCGATCTGTGTTACACACTCCGTCGTGTACTTTAACTCAATTCAAAGTATTAAGTTACCATGCCTTCCTCTGTGACTTTTGTTGGTATTTAATTTTGTAAATGCGTAGCCATATTTCTTGGGACTTCAAACAAATGCAGGATGTGCATGGCAGCCGTTATGCCTGAAGAAATATGCACTTTAGTCCGCAGGTAGAAGTGTCAGTCAATAAAGGGGCTTGTAGCAGCAACAGCTGTGACGACCGACACAGTGCCAAGAAATAGGTGTTTGCACACGTGTAAAATTGTGCAGCCCACATAGCCTGTGGATGTAAAGAAAAATACATGCTGACCCAGAAAGAAGCAGTCTGTCCAAACGTTCAGTTTACAGGCTGAAATGGAAAGATGTGCAAAAGTGAAATGCTCAAGAAGAGTACCACGGTTTCAAATTCGTGCTTAAAATACAGCTAGTTACACTAAGCATATCTGGGAGCAAAGCAACCAAAGCTCTCGAAAATTCAAAACAGCTTCAATCATAAACAGCGTGGAAACTGAGTGCTGACATTACTGTTCATTTTTTAATATCTCTCTTCTCACCGCATTTTAATAACACGCCTTGAAAAGACGCCACTCCCTGCTGATTCTTTCATTCGGCACAGGTCCATATCGCCACATGATGTCATTCCCAGAGGCCTTTATGCTTTTGTGGACCCTTAAATTATACAATATATTCTAGGAATGCGGACGTTCTTCGCTTGGTGGTCAGGTTCCTGTTTTGACACATGCAGTAATTACCTCCACTCACTCTATTGTCCTTTGGCTGCTCCGTTTGTCCTAAATCTGCTTGGATTAAACCAATTCACTTGAAATAAAGACAACATTTGTCTGGTTGAAGTTGACCTCGAATGACTTCTAAAACAGTCTGCATCTGTGTAATAAAATCATCCAAACCCACGCAATAGGTCACCTAAGGACACTTCAGACGCAGGATACTATGTTTTTATTGTCCTGGGGAAAAAAAAGAGCCAGACAGTTTATCCTAAACGGGATCACGAACTTCATCCCACATCATCTTCTTCCAAGAGATCTTTATGTGATCCAGGAAATGAGAGATTATATTATCTAGAAAGCGATAAAGCAGTTTCAGTACCTGCTGGGATACTGCAGTTGCCAAGTTCCCCCCTGCACTATCACCAGATACAGCTATGCGTCCAGGGTCCACGGAGTACTGGGCGAGCACCCTCTTCTGGAGGAAGTGTTTGACTACACAGTACACGTCCTCAAACTGGACGGGGAAGTGGTGAGCTGGCGCGAGGCGGTACCTGAGATGAATAAACAGGATCTTTTAAGGACACGGATGACAAACGGCATCAGTTTGAGAGAGATGAAAAGACGTGGAAGGTAGCCAATGAAATAATGCACCAAGATGAAGGGTAATACGAGCCCTCGCTGTATAATCGAACTGGGATTTAGCCAAATCCATTCAAATATTCATACGTTTGCTCCACACCAGACTGATCCAAATCTTGCTGCAGTCCTGCAATATGTCAAGTAGAATTGTTCCCAAGCTGCATTTCACCTTATTTGGTGTGGGTGTAGTTTTAAAATTTAGCACCTGCCATTGATTTGATGTTAAAAACGTGATCCACAGATTCACACCGATCCGACACCAAATCACAGACTTTTCACACATTCCAAAAGCTCTGTACAGTACATGCTGGCCATATTTGAATATGGACAGGTAGACAATACCACTTCAGACAGTTAAATATTACTTCATGACTGAGTACTGGCTTTTCACCCAGTCAAAGCACAGTGCAGACAGACAGTAAGTAATAAGGAAGTCTGTGTGTGCTTGGGTTTGTGAGACAAGGACTCGGACAAGGAGACACAATAGTAAAAGTTATTCATTACACATGTGTGGACACATTGTGGCTTTATACGTAGTACAAAATACTCACTCTACGGAAATGACCACAGCATTTAGCTCAGTGACTATTTTTCTGGCCAGGAGATCATAGGGACTCATTCCTGCATAGACACAGAGATACAAATTAGAGATTATACAGCAATACAATTGTTTCACCGTCTAGAGAAAATGCACTTCAGATGAATTTGCATCAAAATACTTTAAGATTCTATATTTTTGTATTTACAAAATATCTAAAATACTTTCACGCTAAATTTTTTCATACAAATCTTCCTCCCAATCAGATTCTTTTGTTTGATATTTAGTATTAGCAGGAAGTTGTAGGATTTTTATGGTTGCACCAACTCTATTTGTTCATTTTCAAAAAACAAAATACATTTGTTTTGACAACTTGTTTGGGACAAAGTATTTTGTAGTTTACTTGGATGCATTTACAGCTGGAGTATTTTGTATCAAACTACATTTCTGTGTATTTTTGCCCTTCCCTTGATACAGCAAATAGCAAGGTACTTCCTGTCTAATCTTAAAAAAAAAAACATCCCAAAAGAATGTTTACTGTAATACTAACTGATGGACTGCAAAGTAAGCTTGACAGATGTCAAACTGCATATCTTTGAGTCTTAAGGATTAGCAGGAGTTAAAACCCTCCGTGGTCCCCGTCGCTGCAGCAGACAGTACTGTTGGGTGCAGCTGAAGGGAAGGGAGTGTTTGTTTATTATTAATGATACAGTCATACAGTATATTCTCCCATTAGGAGCGTGTAAATCATGTTTCACATTTACACAATCGCCTCAGAGTATTAGTCTGTTTTACAAGGCTTAATTTATCACGAACACAGGGAACTAATCATTCTTCTCTACATTGTTCAAAAGTGTTATAAAGCTACAATACAGTAGAGGGGGGGCCAACTCACTGGAGCTCCCCAGGCACCATCCTCCCCCGTGCAGATATATGACAGCTCTCCTCAGCTCAGTGTCGCCACCCTGCTGCTTTGGCTGGTACAACAGCACCTCCACCCCATCAAAATTCTCCTCTGTTACCTGGACGTGCTCATCTGACACTGGTACCACCCCTTCAAGCAGAGTAATCAAGTACATCACCCCCATGTATTCTGACAAGCCCAGTAATTCTCCAAAGTCTGCCTGGGGGGGAGAAAGAGGGACAAAGACAGACAATGAAGCACCTATCAAACAATTCTACCATCATCCCATGTGTTTTTAAATACTAACAGGTGAAACTTGTCCTGGGACAAAGCCCGTAATTAATTCAAAATTCAAAATTCAAACGAGACATGGATCCAGAAAGTACTGAGATGCAAAGCAATGTCCCCAAAACAAAGAGGGAGCCAGTGTAGTCATGTGAATGTTGCACAACAGCTCCCTAACATCATCTTTTTTTGTTCGTCATATCTGCATGACTCATGTTTCACTGGGCCTGAGTGATAAAAATATGATAAACAGGGGTCAACAGTGTAAGGTTTTTTTTTTTGTTTTGGTTTTTTTAACAGTTTGAGAATTTAACTGTAAAAACTGTGAATCCAAAAAGAATGTCTGCATCTCTACCTACAGGATCCCACAGAGAATATGTTGATGAAAAGCCCATATAGATGTACAATGGTTAATTCAGTGCTGAAAAAGGTCAATAAAATATTTAATTCACATGTATACTTTAGCAGCTCAGATTAAAAAAAAAAACTTTCATGCTTCGTGCGATTGAATAGGAGATCATTCTATTTGGAACACAGTTTATTTTGCTGTAGTAGTGTAAGGAAGAGTATTATATTCCAGTGGAGGCAGAAGGATGATGGGTAAACCGGAGACGCCTAAAGCTATAAACAGAGTCGATTTCCTTAATAAGATCTATTATTAGAATCGGTGAGCAGGACTATACACAACACATGGATTATCATCTGACATAATCTGGTGTAACCAGCATGTACATTCACCTCAGCAGGCCGTACAACCTGACATAACGAGCAAAAGTGCAAGAAAAACAAGAAGATGCGCAAGTTATTTTCGAATAGTGATTTGCCTAATTATGCACTGTGCAGAAATAAGAAATAAGAACGTGTAATGCATGGGATTAACATCGCCGAAGTCTACTTTGCAGCTATATAGGATAAAAGACTGCCGTTTCGTCTTACCATGTGACTGAGACTCCTGAAGAAAGAGTTGGTCATCATGAGTTTCCATCTCTCCTCTATCTCCTCGGGAAGGGGCTCATAAATGAAATAAGCTGTCAAGGAGCAGAGGCCGACGAAGAACAAGATGCTTCCCAACCTCATTTTCCAACGCGCGTCCCCAACCGACTGCAGGGTGCGGACACAAACCGGCTGCGAGCTGCGCTTGGTAACAAAGTCGCTCCAGTGCGCGCCAAAGCCTGCATGAGCTCAGAATGACTTTGGATCCACACCAGCTAAACGTGACGACACGCTTTTCATCGCTGTCCGTGCGCGTAACGGATGGATGGAGCCGCAGACTTAATTCGAGAGTCGGTGATAGGGAGACAGGAGAGCGCACACCCTGTTCTGCCTCACGAGGCTGGGCCGTCCCACCCGCGGGGCGCACCGCACATTCCTCGGGTGCCTAATGAGGCGCACTGGAGGTCGAGACGGAGATGCAACAAATATCCCAGCCCGTGCGTGGCTCGGATATCCAGCAGGGTGGAGGTCAGAAGAGTGACTTTTGGGGAACGATTCAGTGTCCGTGTTCGTAGCCTAGATTGTGTGTTTGGATAGGTAGGCGAGCTCAAAGTCAGTGTGTGACATTCCAGTTTCAATTCCGCAAACAGTAACACGGTGATGAGGCGGCCTGAGCTAATTATATTATTGGTAGTGTCAGATAAGATGTCTGCTTTCCTCTGGCAGGATTGTCTGTCAATGCAATGTGACTCTCTGCAGCTCTCAACATAAGATGTAACCCTGCACGATGATCACACTCATTGCTGTAGGAGTCTGACAAAGAAGCTGTAAATTCAACAGAATTTATTGTCACTTTGATAACAGTTTTACTTCTTGTCACCATGCAAGATGTCCCGGTCTGGAGCCAAAATGTGTGTGTGTGTGTGTGTGTGTGTGTGGAAAAAACAACAGCCACACAAATACATGAGAGCACCGTCCAATTATTTGTATCATTCACAGATGCAGAACATGCCAACATATACTGTGAAGCCCAGACCTTCATAAGAATTCTAAAAATAGAACTTTGAAAAACATGTGACAGCTTGATGACATTAATGTATTCACAGAGATTTCCCTGATGATGACTCCCTCCTTCTAGGCTTCCCCTCAGTCATCTCACATTCAGGCACTCAGACGTGTTGGTGTTTTACATAACAGCGTGTGTTTTCTCATCTCTGTAAGCTTCGGCCTGCTCAGGCCTGAACCACATGCCTCCATGTGACTTAATGCTCATGCACCCATGATCGTCTTTTTCAAACTTTTCCTCCGTGTAGCTGGAAGTTGTAATGAGCCGCCATGAAAATCTGCTGAGACAGCATGGGGGCCGCAGAGATCCTCTCTGAAATTGATCACTGCTGAGGCATGCAATATTAAATTACTGCTGAAAATCAAATCACACCTGAGACACTTTTGGCTCCATCTGTTTCCCTTCAAACCCCTGGCCTCCACTCTCGTCGGGAATTTTTTTAGCAACGCCTGAAAATTCTTCAGTCTGTGCACCATTGTGTTATGGCCACCTGTCAAAGGTGATGTGGCTCCTGTTGTTATCGTATTGAGAGCCATGCTGTGCTACGGCACGTGGCTTGCCTAACACCGTCTGCGTGTGTGTGTGTGTGTGGTGAGGGGCACAGCTCAAGCCTGAGGTGAAACTGGATTAGTGGAGTGTGAAAGTGTGTCCATGTGTTCTAATGTACAGTATGTGTGTGTACAAGCATGTGTGCTTACAGATGGGCTACATTCCATTGTGCGTGCACATGCCTGACTGTAAGGCATCTGCAAAGACATCTAATATAATCAGAGAATTCAGACAGACACCTGCTGTCGGGCATAAAAAAAAAAAAATTAAAAAAACTTTTACATTTTGACTTGCAGAGCTTCCACTGAGGCAATAAATGAGCAGCATGACAATAAGCATCTGAGCTCAGGCAAAGCTGAGTAAATGGATCTGTTGGAGTTCAGTATTCTGAGATGGTGGATGATGAGAATACTTATATTTTCTACAAGTCAAGACAAGCATATTCATATCAACCTATGTCAAAAACAACATGTCAAGGAGCTTCACACGTGCACAGATCATCAGATGTGAATCCAAAGGCCCAGATGTTGTAAGACAAAACATTTGTCTTCTTTATCTGACTGTTATTTGATTGTCTTCTAAAAGGAGAAGTACGGTGATGAGGATCAAATGAACTGGGTCTAGGGGTGTGGATTCATACGCCAAGGCCTCTCCATTGGTGGGTGGTTTGACCTGACACCAGAGGGCCACAGGTGTAACTAATAGACAGACAGACAGACACATAGATAGATAGATAGATAGATAGATAGATAGATAGATAGATAGATAGATAGATAGATAGATAGATAGATAGAAAAATATAACATGATAACATAACATAACGACAATAATAATAAACAATAATAACACTTAGGCCACATAACCCTACCTCATAACCACAACCATCAAAACATATAAGCTGTGAATATTCTTAGGACATCTTCAATTGAGGTATGCTCCCATGCTTTGACAAGACGGTGCATGTAACATGTAGCTTAGGTGAATTGGAATCTTTAAATTGTCCATAGTTGTGGATGGGAGTATAATTAAGCTGTCTGTCTCTGTGTGTTAGACAGACTGTTTTGTAGGATTCCCATTAGAAATAATTTGTTGTTTGTGGTGGATGATAAAGTGTTTTTAAGCTTTGTTTGAACATGAGCCTCACTAGCTGAAACAGTCGGCATTTGCCCAAGTAAAAGCAAAACAAAGCTAACAAAGCGTGTGTTTTTACAGAATGTGCACAATGTCACGATAACCATAAAAACTTGAAGACGCTGATGGAGTGTGTCAGATCTTTGTTTTGTCTTCGGAGCCTTGTTTCATGAAGCACGACAAATGGCTTCAGTTGGACCGCTGTACACATTTGCACAGTGCATGCTGAAACCTAATATTCCAAACAACCATGGACGGATTGTTTGCACTGCTGAGGTCAAACGCCTCTGCAGTCACGTGGCCAAAATAGAAGAGGAGCTTCTATCCTCAGGAGCCATCCGGATCATCAATACATATGTTAGACTTTCAGGACATTTTCATAGAACTTAGAACATAGAACCGTTTTGAATACAGGCGACTCTTGCACGTTGCATATTTTGCACCCTTTCATTTAGAAAGCACATTAACACAAAGACCGCACCACCACTTTTTACTCTCTATAGTTTCCATTTTTTATCTATTAGTTGTTTTATTTGCTGTACTCATATTTCATTATTTTTCAGTTACTTGTGCAGCTAATTCATTGCATCTGACTATTCTTTATACTCTGTATACAAGAAACTGAGTGCAATCAAGTATTACAGCCAGAGAATATCAAATGTTTCATTCTCATGTCCTCCTCCTCAACTCATACATAGCGTCTGTGCTGCTGAATAGAACACACCAGCGGCGTGGTTTGACTCCACTCTGTTCCTGATCACGCTGTTCTTCCCTACTTGAACAGTGACCAAAGCAGCAGTTAGGATCCTAAGGTTTGTTTCCACACCGTGCCGATCATGAGACCCGCTGTAATATTCTGCAGTAGATAAGCTCTTTATCAGCAGTCCCCTCATGTAACACCTCTGTCATAAGGAATGTTGGCCTCTCACCTCATTCTACAGGAACTTCCTCTGTGTTATCACCCAACATGGGATAATAGATAAGAAAAGCTCAATATCTGCATTGAGCTGCGGTAGAGAAAACTCTCAAATCCTCACTTAAACTGTAAGAATGTAGGATCTGTGTTTTCCGGCCAAGTTTAATAACACTTGAGCAATTTAATAATAGGAATATAAAGTCCATTTATTCATTATTCCTGCAATGTGAGTAGTCTTAAGGCCCGTTCACCTGCTTGCCTGCAGCTCTGTTTCATATTGTACAAAATTCTGCAGCCAGCACAGCACAATCCAGGCTTCTTGTACCGACTAAGATAAGTATATTAGAATTGTTTATTATTTGCAAGGCTTTAACTCTGCACTGTGCTTAAAGATGTCTGAAGGCTAAACTTTAGGTCTTTTAGCTGTTACAGAGTAAAGGTCGGGGGTCTCCAACCAAGTTTTCTCTGAGATCTATCCTGCTGTATGCTATTTTTGGGTAAAAAAAAGTCTGTGTGCATACTAAGCAATCACTGAAATAGAAAAATTCTGTAAACCAGATATAAATATACAGCTCAAACAGATAGTATCTGTTTTACCCACATTGAAGCATCTATACCAGCAGATGGTGCTATAATCCAAGTCATCTGCTGCCAGACTCCAGGCATCTCCTGTCCAAGATGTTTGCACAAACCCCACATTGTGGGTATTTTAGCTACATATCCATAGTATTGTTTTACTATAATATCAATTTGTTTTGATTGCTGATGTCAAAGGAAACAAAGTAGTTTCTTCTTTAATCTGTCCCAAAAC
>OMNV01007800.1:0-19604 GCA_900303265.1 Brotula barbata | reverse complement strand
AAGCGTCAGGCTTTGAACGAGGCCAATGCAGAGCTGGCTGCTGCACAGGAAAAACTTGCAGCCATAAAGAAGAAGATCAATGTAAGCCATACCTGCATATTGTATGTACTGTATGTATATATATATATATATATACACACACACACACACACACACACACACACACACACACACTGCGTCCCTTGTGTACACTTGGGTGGTTGGTACAAAAAAAAAACAGCTACACTTGTTCGAAGAGACGGCATTGATTTTTACACTCGGATGTTGAACTCCCAGGAACACTCTGTCGCTCTCTGTCTTGGGTTTTTTTTGTGTCTTATTTTTGTCTGTCTATCTTTTTCAGACTGAACCGTGATATCACCCCATCAAGGTGAGAATGGGAATTTTTGGGGTGGGAGGGTGAGAGTGGGTTCACGTCGGATTATCTTCGTCCTCATCTCAGCGAGCGGTGTCTTGTCCGTTTCGCTGTTAATCGTCAGCGTGTGTTTATGAGGTGTTTGTCCTTGTCCAGTCGTGACTCTTAATTGGACGAAGAGGAACAGGATGGTACTGCTTGTAATTGTAATTAACACGGCGCGGAAAAAAGGAGGAACGGCCATAGGTGGAGAAAGAGAGAGAGAGAGAAACATTAACGTGAATGAGTGCTATCAAGTGACACATAAAAGGAGAATAGACATTTTATTTTCCGTTCGTCCCATCTTATAGAGGAGGCCGAATGAAGAGGCTTGATTACACGTCCCATGTAGACTAATCCGTGATGACAGCGCTCATTCTGCTTTGTGATGAATTGCTCGGCGGGCCGGAAAAAATGGCATCAACTTTTGTCCATGTTCACTTTTTATCTTTGAATTGTTATTGCTAGCCGAGCACCTCACAATCAATCAAACTGGTCCAAAGTGGAACGGCATAATGAATAAATAATAAAGATGAGGTTTTAGATAAGGTCGAAGCATCGCATGCACACGGATGTGTCAGTTCACTGACATTAGTCCACCGAGATGAAATGTCAAACCAGCTGGGAGGACAGCAACATTACCTACAGTGGAGGGTTTTCAACCTTTGGAACATGGCTCCCCAGTGGTCCATATATTTGATCCAAGACAATGACTTCAGTCATGTGATTTTAACGCTAGAAGCTCTTAAGTTGTTGTTTGTTTTCATCTTTTTACTTTTCTTATTTGAGAGTAATCAAGTAATCCTCTTTTACGATTTGTAACTACATACCAATGCCACAAAAAGACACAAGACTGACCCCTCCCACCACTGGACTGACAGGAGAATCTCACTAATAAGTAAGAAAAAGCCTCAGCTCAGCCCCACTCCCGCATCATCGGTCCCCAGGTGGCTTCTTAGTTAGGAAGGAGGTTCAGGGGCCAGCATAGATTGAAAACCCCTGACCTACATAATCAGGCAATCAACAGAGTGTGAGAGAGAGAGAGAGAGAGAGAGAGAGAGAAAGAGTGCAGGACTTTATGAGGAGTCTTTCTCTCTGGTGTGGAAAGGCAGGTGCGTGCCACATTAAATGATGCGGCTTCACATTTTGGGTCAGTGCATCCATATACTGGAACGTTTCCACACATCCAAAGGGGATGGCAGAGTTAGAGTTCACCCCGCTGGCTTTCAGCTGAGCTCTCAGTTGGCCCACTCATCCTGAACACAAGAGCATCCTGAAAAATGATGTCACTAAACATCTGTTTTGTTTTTGGGGGGGGGTGGGTTCTGCCCATGTGATTTAACCTCTGCCATTTCAATTTGGTCTGCGTATCAAGCAGGTGTGCTTTGGTCAGCGGCTTGGGAGCAGACAGGACGTGCCTGGCTGAACGGAGGCACATTAATCTGCAGCAGATGGACGGAAACCACAAGACGTGATGAACCCACTTACTATACCATAAATAAACACAATGTCACCCCGCTATAAACACTTCCGCTGTGCTATGCCATATTCCCTGAAGTCTCCTGTCCATTTAATTATGATTGATTACCTGAAAACGCCAAGGTAAGCAGCACATATAATACAATTGAAGAATACTGGGGGGGAGGGTAAAATGCCAAGATATAGACTAGCTCCTCCTCTTATTTATTCCCTCAGGATTGTTTCACTTTTGAATAACAATTTTATGTGTGCTGCAGATGGGGGCTCTCATCTCATCTCATCTCATCTCATCTCTCGGTGTGATTTCCATGGGGGAATTTTATCACAATATATTCACAACCGTGCGCACACAAATGCACCAGTCTCTCTCTCTCCCTCCCTTCCTCTCTCTCTCTCTCGCTCGGTTTCCTCCACTCTCCCAAACCGTGCACAATCTCTAATTTCGAATGGAGGAGGAATGATTCGAAAGGCTTTATGTTGATTTTTCACGCCTGGGTCAAGTTGAAATGACATCACACAGTCCGCTGGCTTTTACCCCGCGGCCGAGGAAATGGACTCGCAAACTCATCAGGCAAGTCATCAACGTCTATCAGCGAGAGTCACACTCACTAAGACCTACCTTGTTCCCAGGCAAGGGCTTGAGGATGTAAACACACACACACACACACACTCACACACACTCATACATACCCTCAGCCCTGAAAAGTGACCTGGCAGTTTCCCTGCATGTCTGAGCGGTCTTTAAACACACTCAGGAAGCTGAGGGCAGTTCATTGCGAACGACACGTTCCTAAGCCCTGTGATAACTGTAGTGGCACTAACTAATGCTGGCATGCAGACAGCATACTCATCAGCTCTCTTTAAGTACTGTCAATGACCTGTATCACCGCTTCACATGCAGACACATCTGTTTGTGCATATACGAGGCATTAAAGGCATATGCAAATAGCATTCACTCAGTGTTGACCCATGGACCGCCTTCCTCGGGACTGAGATTGGGGGATGGGGCTGAGATTTACTTTTTGTTCTTACTTATTGGTAAGATTTCGGAGTGCGATGAGTCCCGTGGTGGACAGGTGGACAGTCCATGTCATTTCCTGTGTCAAGCCTGGCCCTGCCAGTGATGAAACTCCACGCTCACAGAGGGATGCAAAATTTGATTTGATTTTTTGCAAAAAAGAAATAAAAATTTTTTTTTAATTGTCCCAATAAAAGCAATAAATTACAATCAATGTGGGCCTGCTTACAACAATTCCACGAACCAGAAGGGGGCCGTGGACCACGAGTTGAAAACCCCCAAACTTATCGGTTAATTACATGATCAAACAAAGAGGATGCTCGCTGATCAGTTGTTCACGCACAGCAAAAAACAGCCTTGACTCACTGATTCACATGACTGTGATAGTTTGCGAGTGTGTGTGTGTGTGTGTGTTGTTGTTGTTGTCCAATGACTCTCTCTCTCTCTCTCTCTGTGCATTTTTGTGCGTCTCTCTCTGAATCCAGACATAAAGAGGCACGAGCGCTGCCAACTGACCTCGCCCTGAGCTGATAGGACGGTGTTAGAGGTTCTTTCCAGGCAGATAGTCAAAAGCCAAAGTGCATTGTGGGTACACGCTCGCGCGCCATGCCTGGAAAGGCCTGATAAGGCAAAAAGAGTTGGCTCAGGTTCAGGGTGAAGTGAAACCACTGTCTTCCTCTTGCCTCTTCTTCATCTCCTTCACAGTCTCATTCATTACCAGGTTTTCACTCTTCGTCTCGCACTAACTCTCCCACTAAACGCCGCCTGCCGCTCTGTGTCTGCGTTCTGTTCCTGTTTTGCACGGCGTAACACTGGACCTTTCCCCTCCTCCGACTCGTCTTCTCATTCTCTCAGCAACTCATTACTGCCTCACTTCTGCCCTGCGCCTCATTCTACTTTTCGGGCCTTTTTTGTGGAAAATAGGATTTCTTTTTTTTGCCTCTTTCAACTGCTGAAACACCTCATCACCTCCCAGCTCTTCACTCTCCCCTCTCCCCTCGCTTTTGCCTTTTCTTTTTCCTCTCCTCTCCTCTCCTCTCCTCTCCGGCTGTCAGGCTGTCATCCCACAGACATGTTTCTCCAAGGCGAGCTCGGAGACGCGGGGACATGTGAAGGATCTGTGGGGCTCGGCAGTCATGGGGACTGAAGAGAAAATACTCTGAGGGTGCAGGGTATGAATATAATATAACTGACTTCACCTAATGAGAAACTACATCTGAAAATAGGAAGCGCGAGAAGAACTGAACCAAATGTAGAGCAACATACCAACGGAACAATATACTGTAGATAAAGTCATGCTGTCAGACTGACTTGATTGATCAGGATTCATTGGGGTTCATTTTTAATGCCGTTATCTTGAGATAACAAAGTTAATTTATCTTGTAGGAAAACAAGAGGCCGTTTCCTCTTATAATGTTCCTATAACTCATAATGCTCATCAGAGAAATAAAACTACGCATTTATGCCTGGATTTACTGATTTTTTATGAATCCTCCCCGACAGTCATGATAGTGATCTTGAAGGCTGAAATCAGATGTGATCAAATGAACCAGACACAATTTTCGAGTTCTCCAGAATGATCCTGTCATCACCAGTAAACAAACATTGTTCTCTCATGATAAATGAACTTGTTATCACTAGAAAATGAATTTGAAAATGAATAATTAACTTGTGATCTTGAGAGAATGGCATTATAAAAATAACTGCAACCATGGCTATTCTCGGCCCGCGTTACGACACGCTGACAGATTCAACGTCGGTTAACATCTCTCGTGTGGTTTTTGTTTCTTGTCGTCAAATAATTTCCCAAAACGCATACACGTGCAACTTTTTTATGCTTAACAGATAACCTCCATCTCATAATATCCATTGTGTGATACAATGCAAAGTCAGCATCATAAACCCCGACCACGTGTCCCTGGATGGTCTGGTTTGTGTGATGACACGTATCCTAGCGATGGCTAAACATAATTAATCCGGGGACTGAATCCAATGCTCTGCTGCGCCGCTACAATTTGACTGCCACTTTAATTGCTTTTCTTCTGCTTATTCCCACCTCACCCTCCTGCCCGTTCCATCAATCTATTCAATTCCACGGGGAAGGCGCCTGCATACAAACATGCAAATACAGATGAGATGCAGCGATAGTAAGAAATGTTTGCGCATGTGTGACCACGCGCGGATTGTGAATGCACACAATTCAGATACAAACACACGATAACACGCGTTCATACATGTGGAAATGCCGATGGACGTGTCCTATACGTCCTCGTGTGGTGCAGCCATGACTCTCCGTGTGTGTGTGTGTGTGTGTGTGTGTTTGTCTGTATAGTATGAGCTGCTGTCTGCCTTGAAATGAGTCATGTGTCTTCCTCTCTGCACCTGTGGTGCACCTCTGAGGGGTGAGGAGTGTGAGGTTTTCCCCAAATAGCGTCTCTCATTTACAGCCTCTCTGCGGTCCAGGCTTCCTTTGTCTGCACCTCTTGGCAGCAGCTACTGCTTCACACCTGACCCTATTTACGGCATACACACACACGCATTCAGTACAGCGCCGCTTCTGCAAAGCAAATAAGTGAAAACTGCCAAGGTCACGGGTTCGCGTCCCAACATGGGAAGAGCTTCTAAAAATATACAATATGGACGAGCTCGCCGGAAGTAACGGATAATCCTCAATAAGAGCATGTGTGGAATACCGCAAGGAATAACAGGAGAGGGACCGACAACACACCGGGTGTTAAAGCCTTTCCACGAGTATCCATGTGTGTGATACACCACTGAACCACGAATGACCTCTCCTGCCTGACAGGGGAGGTTATTCCTCTGTGTGTTCAGCCAGGCATTTCCTCCTGACCCTGTCAGTGTTACATGAAAGACACACGTGGCAATCACATATGAGTGGATTACATGTTGGATAAAACAATACATCAACCAGACAGCCAGGGGTTGATGTGAATGTAACTCAGCTACACAAGGTGCTAATATTGACATAAATACCAGTACAAATATAAAGTACGTTGCATTTCCCATACTTCCATTTTGTGTGATAATATCTGACACTAATGCTCGAGGAAGAAACCATCTGCAGCATGAGAGTTGGATGATAAAATACAGGGTTTAATACCTGACAGGCACTGAGCGCTGTCAGGACTAATGCAGCCAGAAACATCTGGAAAAATTCATCATTGTCTTTGGAAGCTTTGGAGCTCTATTGGAGGGAAGGAACACCATTCTTTTGAAAAATGATCTCCGTTTGTCAGGTAATTGGGTGTCTTCGATGCATTGTGGGTGTTAATTGGCTCATCACAGAGACCATCATTTAAAGTTTAAACAAACTTATAATAAACTACCTAGCATCCAGTATCAGGGCAGATACTGACTTCCTCTAAAAAGGTCTGTTTAGTATTTAGTAATTATGTACAGTTTGAATATAGATAACTGCATAAGGGTTTTTAAGATGTTTTGTAAATAAATAACATTAAACGATGGATAAAACACATGCTAGCTTTCTTAATGATGACTGTTTCTGCTCAGATTTATCCAACTTATACTTGGAGAACACAAAGTGTGGCTATAGCTCTCAACCCTCATCCCTAAAGAGTGACAGGGATGAACCTGCATTACATAAGGTTGCTGGCACGGTTAAAACTGTTGCTCAGCAGTGCGACACCGGCCAAAAATCCAACATAGATCTGGGCACACGATCATCCTAACACAGACTTCCTGCATCCGGTTTCTTGTGTCTTTTTCCGTCTGCTGGTTCTTTCAATTCTCCTTGCTAATCTATTTTCCTTCTTTTCTGTCTTTTTGTCCTGACTTCTCTTCTTCCCTTCCTCCAGCTCTATTACAATCAGACAAAGTGATGCATCCTAGTTTCCGCCTGTCTTTTGGGATCCGGATGAATGGTGCTGTCTAAGTCCCCGGTTGTCCTCATAGAGTCTGTAATCCTCTTGATGTTCTCCCGCTGCTGCGCAACAACAGTGTTGAGGGAGGCACAGAGTTAGCTCATCCGCACTGCAAAAATATCTAAGAGCAACGGAGCAAAGCAGCATCGACGTATCTGCGGCAAATATCACAAGAATAACTGTACAGCTGTGCACGGGAGTGTACATGACAGAGAGGGGGTTTAGGAACGATTCCAGTTGTTTCTGTGCATTTGAAGATAAGCTGTTCTGTGAATTTTTCTTTTATCAAACGTTCTTAATACATTTGATCTCTATGTCACAGCGAACATCATCAGTGGAGCATTTCCAGATGTGTGTCTGATGTCCAACTGTGTACAGAAAGGATGCCGTATAAATGTCAAAGCCTGCTTACATGTTCAAATGTCACGCAGTGAATTTTGGGAAAGACTGAAAATCGGTCTTCTGGGTGGGAGATTTAGCAGGACATTGAATGTAGCAATGGTTTCTCAGCGGATTGCACTGATAATTTTAGACCGGGTGTTGTAAAATTTGCACTTTATCAGCCTGCAGCCAAAGTGGAGCAGTGCTATAATATCCTCTTAGATGTAGAATGACAGTCATCCCCTCAGGGTCGGGACTGTAGCCACAGCGTAAGATGGCAGAGCGGCCGCTGGTTTGTACGAGATGGCAGGTTGAGGGATGTGACAGGTTTGACTGGATTGATATGGAGAGAGAGAGAGAGAGAGAGAGAGAGGGAGAGGGAGAGGGGAGGGGAGATCGAGAGAGGATGAGAGATAGATGAAGGACAAAAATAGCTCGGTGTGGCCATGCTGTTCACTTTCATTTTCCATGTCCCAATATCCAATTTACAACCTCACACACATTCAAGAGCACACATACACACGCGCAAACACACACTCGCCCACATCTCTAACGCGCGCACAACTCGGCCATATGTGAAAACGCTGTGATACGCAACAGCGTACGGCTGCATGCGTGCATACCCCTGAACACAATGCACGTACAGTCACGCTCATTAACCTCCGCAACGTTCACACATTCTTTCAACGCCTCCTCCCTTTCACTTTTCACCGTCCTGTCAACTCCTCCATTCCGTACAGGTCTAACAGATGGTAGAGCGTCCGTTGCCAGGGTTTGGAGACAAACTCGTAATGAAATGTAGGTGCACTTGGGCATCCACACAAAAGAGCCGACGGTGATGGATGTGGCGCTGAGACTCCCAGGGGTTCTGCCCTGTTGCCGTGCGTTGGATTTTAGAGCCGTTCAGCTTGTTAAAACAATAGAAAAGTTACAGTGACAGAGACGAAGGGACTAGGAACTGGTTAGACGGAGGGAGGAACGGAGGAGATTTGCACGTTTGGTCGTAACTCCTGCGAGTCCAACAGCGGCCCACGGGAATCCAGTCTATTTTTTGCCAGCTTTTAGAATAGAATAACAGCTTAATGCCAAAGCTCATCTTCAAAGAGGTTTCATGCTTTTTGTGAGATGTTCGTGTTACTTAACGAGTGGGCCTGAATGTGTGTGTGTACCATTTTAGCTGAATAAAAGATGACCACATGACTTTGCTGGGATCAAACTCTATTATCAGCTGCTCTCCTTCCATTTTGTTTGAGGGATTCCACAATAATTTAATTCTACCCCACAGAGGAAATGGACTGATTACGGATTCACCAACAAAACAAAGCAATACGGTCTCAGTGACTGGTTCACCGTTTTTTACCAGCTTTTTTGGGCATCTGGGTGATGAAGTGAAATGCGTTTTACACATAATGCCTGCAGTCTGCAAATATTTTGTATGTGTGTTCGTACATTAGTGATTGGGGTCCGCGCGCAGACAGAGGAAAACAAATGGGAAGAGGCAATCGTACCCAAAGCTGTTCCGGCGTGATTTAAGAGGCCACCACTCTCGGCTAATGACCTGAGCGATAACTAACACTGAAACAATATGCCAAGCAAGCTGTGTTGGTGCAGAGGGAAATGGAAACAGGGAGAGACAGGCACAGAAGAGCGGGGAAGGGAAATGGGATGATTTACGGTGGATAAAGTAGCTCTAGAAAAACTGAGGTGGAAAAGCAAAGTACAAAAAGCCTATATAAAACCTGACAAGGCCGGGCGGCGTTCACGGTGATTCCTGCACGCGTTTGAAAAATGTTAAGGACAAAAGAAGGCCGTATGTAGATGAGCAATTACAAATCTATTAGAGGCTTTAGATAACAAAGTTTATAGGAAATCAGATGAGATCATAAGGTCGTCTACGAAAATGAAGAAAGGAAGCCTGTGCAGTCCCCAAATTAGAATTGGATCCCGTAAATCATTGGAATCAAAGACAGCCAGGCTTTGGCCGGCAAGGTGGACTTTTTCATCCTGAGTGCCGCAGCCAATAACAAAGGAAAGAACAGAAACCTCTCTCAGCCTTGATGACCTACAGGAGAAACCCACAGCCAAAACAACAAACGGTTGCTCTGCTTGAGAATTTCAATTTGTAACGAATCGGGACACATGCAGTAACACCAACAATGTTGTTTCTTTCACAGAGCACATCAGATGGAAGTAGTTGAAGAGGGGGAATTAAGTTGGTGATACAGAGAGTACAGGGTGTAGTGATCATAGTAACCAACACTGGCAACCCCCTATTACCACATAAGTTTCTTTCACCCAAGTAACCTCTCTCACAGCTCCAGTAAGACCTTCTTACACCATCAACATCCCTCAGCAAAAGGCAAGTGTTGTTCATTTTTTTTTTACAAAATAAAATTGATCCTTAAAAAAAACTCTGTGGCTTTTTTGAGAAGAGTGTCAAACAACAACCGGACTTATGATTAATGTGTATCCAACAAATCTGCGAGACGAAAACAAAGCAACCAACAACGTGTGCAGGGGCCCAAAAATGAGCAAATAAAAAGTAATAAAAACCAGTTTGCTTTTTGTTCGGTGCCTCAAAATGAAAAAGCCGAGGTACTGTACATACTTGGGCAACAGATGACACTGAATGCAGCACCAAACACGTACGGAAGAAAAATATTAAATCAGCAATATGCTGAGGGTGAAAACAATAATATTCATTCTTCAGAGTCTGTCTTGTTTGCGTGATAAATGGCAGCTCCGTTTGAGCAACCAGGCAAATTGGCGAAAAATAAGAATTCTCTGCCAAGAAGCGGAGCAGTGAACTGGGTCAACAAACAGCACCGGCTGACGAACCACATTCAAACAAAAGCTGGCATGGAGTTAAACATCTCTTGGTAACGCAAATTATGACTCAGCTAACTCACACACACATGCTGAGGTGATATCCACAGACAGGCACACCTAATTCTCACAAGCTAAATACACTCAAAAATAAAGCAGACACATACACGGACAGTTACGCAGTTGATGCGTGAGTGAAGCGCTATTCTACTGTTACAGAATCAATCAAATTAAACCAACGATTAGCCGTAATCTCAGTTGATCTGAAATGTAACTGTAAACTGATATCGCTGGGAGGCCAGTGCACAGTGATGGAGCTGTCCGTGGTGCTGATTCTGAAAAGCAGACGAGCCTTGGGCCATCCTGCCCAGCCATCAGCACATCGGGAAAATGTCACTGATTGGTTGGCCTCAGTCCAAGATGATTGGCAGCTTGACTGATCACACCAGATTCATAAACCACATGACCTCAGTTCTTACGTGATTTTTTTTAGTGAGTCAGCTTTTAGTTTTAGGTTTGAGGCTCCAATCCTTTTATGTGAAAGTGATTCAATGGAGAATTATTGATTATTGGCTTCACAGATTTTTTTCTTTTTTTGCTGATCTATTTATTAGCTGTAATTTTTTAACACATCCATGCATCATGTATATATATATATATATATCAACCATAATGTGCATACTGGCAGCCACCACAACCCATCTTTAGCAAACAGACACACCGTGCACACGTACACTATATGAAAAAGCCTCATTCCACATTCAAGGCTCATACAGTGGCACTTACTTTAATTGATTAGAGTGATTTAATTAAATTATAAGGTAGAGCAGACCTGAGCAGTACCACATACTACTACTTATACGAACACCGGTACCTACTGTATATGTAGAATGATTTACATCACTCTGTCTAAACTCTCTTCCAAAAACTATTCATGGCTTCAAATTTATTCTCCAGGGCAAACTGCAGACTTCATCATAAATTAAACTGAACTTCCAGCCTCTAGATAATAAAAAGTTTGTTGTAAAACTTGACAAAATAGATTCCTTTCTTATGTTTCTTGGGGATGTATCACAACGTAGAATTGCCTCTACGTTGTTGCGCTCTGCTTGTTTTTAGCAGACAAGATCCACATCTACTGCTTTTTCTTTGACAATTACACCAAATGTCCCATTATATTTCATGTACCATGAAATTTTATGACTAGGTAGTATTCCAAATACCGTACGGCACAGTACAGCCAAGTGAAATCCGAACCTGATCCCGGATCAAGGCTTGCAAAGTCCACAGCCCTCTGGACATGAGCAAACATATCTGCTACTGCAGCCCAGCACTTTTAGTTAGGATTTGAATCCGTATGACAGCCACATTGACGCATTGTCAGTGGATCCTGCATTCTGTTTGCCCGCTTACCTGCTTCAGTGACAGCTTTTGGCAGGCGAAGTGGCCACCTGGGAGGAGACGGTGAGACAGTTTTCTCCTCGACCGTTGAGCAGCCAAAGGTGGAGTGGGGATGAAAGATGCCCCGGGAACGCCTCAGCAGGGATTCCAGCTGGCAAACAGTTATTGAGCTCAAAGGGAGTCTGCATTTCCACACGGCTGACACTATCCTGAGAGCTGGTAGACATAGCCGGGCTGATCCTCGGGCCTTTAGTTGTCAAATCCAGACGGTAACAGGCGAGAGGAGCCCCCATGATCTTTCAGAGCTCCTCTGGTCTTGCACTAAAGCCGTTGCTCCTCTTCTTTTTTCTTCTGGTGAAATATTTGCCTCGGAAATTGCAAACGTAACGAAGCGGCCATACTTCATTTTCTTAAAGGGAGAAATGGATGAGTGAAGGCCACAGTTTTTACAATGACGTCATGGTCAAGCAGTGGAGGAGCTGCTTGCTGTCTTTGCCCTGTCACTTGGTTTGCCTGCGGAAGCTCATCTTCACGGTTACACCTGTGTCGTCCTCCAAGGATATCAACATTCCATGAATTCCAGCAGGGTTGTAATTGAGCTTAATTTCCAGTTCTTCAAACATTGAGTAGCTCCCTTGTTTGGAGCTAACGGCAGGTAAACGTTACTGTAATCACTTTTTGGTTTTGAAGGACTTGATATATGCATAGCACTGCTGCATTTTTCTCAGGCGTTAGTAAATTCATGTTCTCCTGGTGTAACAATGAATTGCATTTTTGTAATTAGGGGCAAAAGGTAGAATATAAGGGGTGTCTTTTTTTTCCTTGTCAGAGACTCAGCGTTATGTCTCCATACTGTGGAGCGAGCGGGGTGAATACTATAGAATGTGGGAGGACAGAAGCAAAAAAAGGCGCTGAAAATAACACGCCATCACACATGCATGCACGAGCAACGCATAAAAATGCAACTGTTCTATATATACTTCTGCATCCTTTCGCTGCCAGAATCTGTATATCGTAACCTATAGGGGTGAGGTGATACATAGCTTACTGTCCTTATACATAATCAAGTAGCTCTCCAACAGCAGCTGCTTAAATCTCCCCTGGCAGTTTACAGGCCACAGTTCAATGTTTGGCGTTTGTAACGCTGCTGATGGAGTCCTGCTCAGGCTACAGAGTGTGGGTGCACTGGGATGGAGTCCGAGCATGTGTGTGTGTGTGTTCGCGTGTGTGTGTGTTTAACTGCTACAAGTGTCAAATTATACATTTATTCCGAAACCGCAGCCTCTTTTTTTCCATATATCTCATAAATGTTTCAACAGCTAGATTCACTATAATATACCTTACATTTGTTCACCACAGACTGGTTGCGCATTGCACGTTGACATTCTTTCCTTAAGCTGCCGCATAAGAGACAAATCTGAAAACAGGTTATTACATCCCCTATTATACAGTGCTGGAACCGGGCCAACATAGAAACATTAAGTCTTTGTGTGTCTGAATAAAAAGCCCGAGTTGTTAATTGGGAGCTGCTGTTCTACATTTGCCTCATTAGCGAGGCAATATTTTAATTGAGTCGTCAGCATTTTTGACGCATAACTCAGACACGTGCAGGGAAAGTTCAAAACAGTCTGAGAGTTCGAGGAGACTCAGACAGTAAAGGAGCAAAAAAAAAGGTGAGAGAGGACGACAACGTGGGTCCATCTCAACACTCAAGTGTCATTTGAAGTGTGAAAGAAGTCTATGAGGAAAATTAGAGAAGAAAGCAGCACTTTTAATTATCAATAAATGTGTGAAAATGATCTTCTTAGAGGTGTTTTCATTTTTATGATATATGTACGTGAGGTGTAACTCTGCAAAGTCTACACGTGGATGCTGAGACGACACATCGCAAAATATAAAATATGCCCAATAATAACAGCAAACACACAAGGATCCTCCCGGGATGTACGTTATGTAATGTGCGTGTCAACATGGCACGTTTAATTTCATAATTAGTGGATCCCAGAGGCTTGTAATTGGAACAATGTCATCCCAATCTTAATGACTAATCAGAACGTTTAAATAAGGAACAATATTTGCTGCACCTTGTGCAAAGAGGATCTGATGGCGCTGCGTTCAGCAGGAAGTAAAACCGAGTCCGATTAGCAGTCCCAACAACGAAAGCAGCGGCGTTGAGCACACATTTTTCTCTCCACGCTGTCATTACAACATGTAAATGCATTTAATCTTAAGTCTATGTAAACTAAACTAAGCTGAGATGCTGCTGGTATGTCACAACGTCCATATCGACGGATCTCAGAGCGCACGTCAACGTAGAATACAGATGAGTGAAAAGTCCATTTGGCTTTAACCTCTTAACACCGCTGAATGAATTTGGAGTGGAGTCCACTTAAGGGCAAACGGCTCAGGGTCATTTAAAGGATTCTGGATAATTATTAATGGTGAACCTTTTCTCTCCATCTTGTCTCATAAGCATTAAACTCACATCTGGAAACCGTCGATTGAAGATTGTCGAGTTTCTATCTAACTTTAAAGATAGAGAGCGAGAGATTGAAGAATGGTACAAAGACAGGAAATACAAGACAAAACAAAAGTGGAAGAATTTAATGAAGTGAACCAAACCAAAGCTAATGTATGCGCGACGTGCAGTGTTTTCCCTACACAGTTCCTACATAACAGAGCAGAGAGCTGAATGATGAAACGAGATGACACGATATGATTTCCCAACAGAGCGAGTGTGAGCCTCTCACTTGAATGATGGACGTGGAGAAGAAGAGAACGGTAAAACTACTGAACGCTGGACGGTGATGGAACCACCATGAGGCTGGGACGGTCTGAGCACCAAGAGAAGATGGAAGCACGTGGCTGGAACTGTACAGTATGAAATGTGTTCGGGCTGCCACAAATCGATTTTCACCGCTCCACACGCCGGCACGGTTGGTAACGCGCCAAACGTCAAGCAGCAAAGGAGAGGAAGACTCAGCGATACGGCCCAAGGTAAAGGAAGCATAGATGAGAGATACAGCGAGGAGAGAAGAAGCAGTGAGTCTTAGGGAGCGTTTCACAGGAAAGCCAAAAGAGAGCAAAGTGTAAAATACAACAATAGCAACAAACGGAAGCTCATTACATCATTACATTCCTATCGCACTTCACTCGGAGCGTTTTATGTCTCATGTTCACCCACTCACACACAACACACACAACACACACACACACACACACAAACAGGTGAGATAACCATGCAAGGCACCACTGGTTGCTTAAGGGTTCAGTGTCTTGGTCTGGGACTCTGCGGCATAGAGGACTGGCGGATCGATTATTCGATCTCTAGTTGGAATTACAAATTTGTACATTCTCAGTCTTGCCTTGCTTAGAATAAACAATAGAGTCTTATACGCAGAGCATTTACAGTAAATAAACAAACATGGACTATATGAATTAATTATTAATAACAGCTGAAAGAGACAGCCTGAGAATGTGTGTAAAAATCACAGGAGACAATGACAGAGGAGAGATTGAGGCTTCATCCATCCATCCATTATCAGAGCCGACACACAGAGACAGATAACTCAATCACACTCCCATTCACAGCTATGGGCATAGTTAGATGCTCCAGTTCGTCAAAGCTGCCTGTGTTTGTAGGTGAAAGGAAACTGGAATACCCCGAGTAAACCCACACTCACACACACACACACACACACACACACACACGGGGAGAAGATCCACACAGAAAGGACCAGGGTCAGCGCGGGGCTCCAACCCTGGACCTTCTCGCTGTGAGGCAACACGCGTGTATTCTGTCTGAGTGGATTTGGTGAGTGCCTCCCTTTGTGAGGTCCAAATGCAGAAAACACATCTTTCTCCTCTGTCATCCAGGGTCATTACTCTTACAGACGTGGCGTCTGACCAATTGCTTTGCCATTTTAAAGGTCGGGGCGAAGCTGTTGAATGAATGAATGTAATTACTGGTTGAACGCTCCTCTCAGCGCCGACTTGATCCAGTGACAGTTTGGGGTCATTAATAAACAGAGCAGATAATATATTGAGTTCATGTAGCACCACCTCCCCCGTGGATAAGACCAGGAGGAAGACTGTTCAAAGCGAACGTGTGCGTATTTTTACTGTTCGCTTCTTTCTTATTTATACTTTCAACGAGACGGGAAACTGTAAATGAACAAAACAGGAAGTCGCAGTTGTTAAAGCTCATTTGGAAATCCATCAAAATTATGCTGCACTCGGCAACATTCACGTGTGAAGGAACACAGACACACACACACACACACCTTGATTCGGCACACTATTCCGTAGAGAAACACATCAGAGTTATTATATGGCTACGGGCTCAAGCCATCGCGGAGATTATCTCTTCCAATGATCGATATTGGAACGGAATGCGTTTGTCCCATGCACACACACTTGCACCAGTTACCTGGGCAGCTTAAGGGGATTGGAGGTGTGTTACTCTATTAAAGCAATGGTGAAACCGGTAATAGCTTTTTGATTAACTGCATAAATCCAGGTGCAAAAAAATGGGGGATATGAGACACTGTGAGAGTGTGTGTTTGTGTATGTGTGTGTGTGTGTGTGTGTGTGTGTGTGGACTTAAGGAGGCAGTGCAGTCTAGTAAAATGTGTCCGGCTCCAAATCTTTCTAGTGGGAGGTGCTACAGAGAGCGCCCATTTACGTTTTCCTTTTGGTTCATAATGAGAATTGCAGAAAGTTCGACAAAAAGTCTTTTTAAAATGTCACATAGTTCATCTTTAATATTTTTCGGTGAACAGACTTCACGCAGCAGCTTCGATTTGATCCACATCTTCAACTACTAAGCCGGCTCTCATGCAGAAAATGGATTTTTTTAAAAATATGCTTACAAAGTGCTGCTGCTTGCACATTTGCTACGATGTCAAGACACAAACACGCACAATCTGCCTGACACATTTTCCTCCCCATGGAAGACAGAAAACATCCCTGACAGCCCTATAAATTGTAGTCACGCTCACACTCCGACGGTGGAAGCAGGCAGGTAATAAGTTAGAGACATGGAAGGAAAGTGCTTGTCCAGCAGAAACGTCCAAAGATAATGACAGGCCAATTAGTTTAATTTAACCCTGACACCCTGATGTCTCCCTCCGAGGAATCACAGTCACTCTGAGACACGGCGTTCCTCTGTAGTGTCATCAGCGATTGTGTGATACAGTTGTGGCGCTAACATACGAGGCTAATGGTCCCCCCCCCCACCCCCCTCCACACTACACCGAGACATCTGCCATCCATTTACTTTCACTAATGTAATCAGATTTTTTTTGGTCATGTGACCAAGTGGTTTTCAGATAAAGGACGAAGAGAAACCCAGTGAATGCAGGAAGAATGGAGCCTACGGAGAACCAAGCGAGACGGGTGATTTTACAACATTCCATGATATTCAGGTCATTTACATCCAAAGTAGGACAGTGAAATTGTGTCTTTTTAGCAGAACGCCGTTCTATTCCAGAATGTGTTCAGCTTTTATTGTGGATAACTTCCATCTTTTAAGCTTTGAAGTAATAGCACAGGGATCCAGCAGCTCCACTCTGGAGAATAGCCAAAATCCCCAGAATAATCCAACAAAAACATAACAATCATCATCATCATCATCACGAATTTCACATTTGTCTCATCTATATATTAACATTTAAGATACTGGGACACAAACTGAAATTTGAGACATCTGATATCAAATCAAGTCCTGATATTAAAGATATTGAAGAAGCTCCACTCACATCTTCTCTGCTATCAGGTTTCCTGTGTTGTCTTCGTGTGTGTTGTATTTATTCTCTCTCTCTTCCTCGTTAATGAATTCTGACCATGTGTGGTCCCAGATGATAAATCCTTACGACTTTAGTGTCACGTCATCAAACCTTTATCTCTTTTAATCTGAATGTTGTCACCTTTATGGCTGATTTGTAACGTCTCCAAATGAGGGCTGTTTGCCCTCGGTGTGACCTCTGAGGACCACGTAAAGGGAATGATTGACTGATTTGGGACATTCCACGTGATATTAGTTTAAACAGTATAAACGTGATACTTCTGTCAAACGGTGGCTGTGTCATTCTGTTATTCTCTGGATATGTGCTGTAAGTGTCACCGCACAACCAAAAATATCTCAACGCTAAGTGTCATAAAATGTTGTGATAAATCATAATGAGTCTGGCGTCCTCTTGACATTTCATCTAGCACCATCGACAAGCGTCGGCTCCGAGCACGAGCACAGACAGACGCACCGGTTTATTCCAAAACCTGCGGCCCAGAGAACACCGTGTGAAGTGGGATCCTCAAAACCTGGAGTTTAGAGCCGTAGGAGGTGCAGAGTGCCAACATCACACTTGTTATCATGACTGGAAAAACAGCACGGCGGCGGGAAGTGCATATTTAAGGATGAAAGAAGGTGAGGAGGAGAGAGAGAGAGGAGGAGATGGTCCTCTGAATCCCATGGAAGGAAGGAAGGAAGGAAGGAAGGAAGGAAGGAACGATCTGTTTCTTCAACCGATATACTGTACACTCTGTACGCTGGGCCCTCATTGGTTGCACGGCCCATCATGTGATATCGGGAATGTATTATGGATGGAAGACGAGCAGTTGCCTGAATCACCGGCGTCGAGCACTGCGAGACGTTTGCGCTTTTTATTCCATTATCGCGCACTTTGTGAACTCGTTTAAACCCCCCCTCCTCCCCCCCAAAAAGTGCTAGCGGCGCTGCTGTGCGCGTCGTGGATCACAATGGCACCCGCTGAACTCGGGCTATACAGATGCAAATACGTGTGAGCCCAGGAACTCGTGCGTCGCGTGGTTCCGCATCACAGCAACAGTTTTTCAATGTGACACTTTGATAATGACGGATCAAAGGAGAGCGAGGAAAACCTGCTTTCAGGAGCCCCAACAAAAGAGCTCCTTATTCACCGAGCCCGTAATGGCTTTATGAAAGCAAATGGATGAATAAAGATGAGGTTTTAGCGTACACGTGTCTCCAAAAAAGCCACATGAACGCTACGGATCTGCAGAGAAGGCACGCATACCCACGTACTGTAAACGCACACGCACTCACACAGGATGAATGACTTCATTATTGAATATTGACATCCAATAAAACAGCTGTTTACATGTATTTTACATGGATAAAGTACCGTAAGAAGTACTTTTTTTTTTACACCTCCCTCATTCCTCCCCTTTGCGTCCATTTTTTCATGAACCCACATCGTCTGCACTCTCACTCTTTCACCTTCACCGTTTGTGCCCCTTCTGTTCTCCACCCTCACACCTCTTCCACTCTCCTCCATCTTTGTTTCTGACTGCTTTTTGATTCTTCCAACTGCCTCCCCGTCTCCCCTTCAAACTCCCTGACACCACTCTTACACCAGGCTCCCTTCCTCTCCTTCTCCTTTCTGTCACCATTTTAATCCACCACCGCCTCCACCTCCTCCTCCTCTTTGCGCATCTTCACACTTCCACATCTCTAACAGCCCCTCTGAGTGTGTTTTATCATTTCCCCTGCATGCTCCCCTCTCTCCCTTGTCAGAGTTTCTTCCTTTGCCTTTCTACGTTCACTCCTCGTGAAATGAGGATGGTAAAGCACCTGTTCCAGCCATCTTCCTGTGTTGGTTCTGCTCTCTGGACATTAGGCAGACAGCAGAAGGAAGGGCTGCCTGACACAGTTTACAATCCATCTCCCCAGGCATGTTTTTAATTCATTCCCACACTCCCCCCCGACCCCCCGTCCCCTCGTGTTCTCTACCTTCAGCAGGCGCACGGACGGCAGGAAGGCTGCGTGACACAGTTTTCTGATGGTCCAGTTGAGTGGCCGTGGTGCATCCAGCTGGTTCATGGTGTGCACTGTTCGCGGTGCAGCCACTGGTGACTTTTCCCAGCACCAGATTCAGGAATGCCCCACGAGGGGGGCAAAAATGGGAGAGGGTCTCCAACTCCGACAGCCGATAAAGACGCAAGTCCCAGGGCATGACCCTCGATGGACAACCATTAAGCTCTGCTGCCACCGCCGCCTGGAAGCCCTTTACTTTCCAAAGAAAATGGAGCTCTCACCTGGCCGGTTCTCAGCCCCTTGGCCCCTTTCTCTCCCCCCCACGCCCTCTGGCCCACACAGATCCACGGGGTCCGCGCAAACCTGGAGCATCAGATTCCTCTTCCAGCGGCAACCCAAATGTGCACTCAG
>OMNV01007799.1:17539-60758 GCA_900303265.1 Brotula barbata | reverse complement strand
CTGCCCTATAGCACCAAATGCAGAAAGGACAGCAGCACGCAGGCCACAACAGTGGGTCTTTGATTGCAGTCACCTAAATCACAAGCCAGGCACATTATCTAGTCCAGGTGACGAGTGAACTTTGTGTTGCAAGTCAGCTGCTACTATTTTTACCCCTCTAGCTAGTCTTGCTCAGGTTAATCTGCAGATAACGTCTGCTGTGAGATTACTGCTCCACACGCTAAAAAAGCAGTGTACAACTGCAACTGGAATGGGCTTCTATCTACGAATGAAACACAAGCTGCGCCACACCCACAGTAATGATAAACACAACCACACCCCAACCACATGCATAGTTGCCATTCTTATCATCCTAACACAGTAGGTAGGAAGCTGGTGAGTTAACATTTTAACAAAGTTTTAACACTGCACTCAAAAGCTATTTTTGCATATTCTCTCAATTAAAAAGACTCCATATTTCTAAAACAGAGTAAAAACTTTAGATAAACAGAACCTTTATGTTAGGTATACAAATAGACAGTTATTTATCTAGAAAATCCTCCATTACAGTGGGCCTGGGCAGTTATACCAGAGGTAGAGCATCGGGCACATCCTATGTGTAATTGAATGTAGAATTATGGACCCATCCAATTCTATTTGGCCATTAGTCAGTTAGTCAATCAGAAGTACCAACTCTTGATCAACAGAATTCAACTGATTTAGGAAGACTATCAAAATTTTAAATTGGTGTAGGTAGAGCAGGTGGAAAGAGATATATGTCCAAAACAAAATATCACTTAATTACTTAATGTTTTAGTACAATGTTTAAGACCGGTAAAAGGAATTTTTGATGCTATAATATGATGCTTTTAAAATTGGATTTTACTGCATAATATTGTTACAAAGAAGAGTGCAGGAACACACGTTAAAGCTTTTTTTTTTTTCCACAGGTGCACCCACTAATGTGTCTGGCCCATCATTAGTCAGACCAAAGCTCTTACAGTCAGCTTCTGAAACCACTCATGATGAAAGATGTGGACATTAAAGTTATAGATTGAGAATACTTCGGATACTGAACGTCTGTTCACATGAACACATATATTCAAATTCATATTTAGGTGTCAGGTTTAAGGTATTTATGTCCATTTAGGTCTAAGAAGGTTTTCACTATTACCTTTCCAGACGCAGTTTTCATCAAAGCAAACTCCCTGCCAGCTCCAAGCAACGCAGCCTCTTCATCAAAGCCGGTGCCTGAGAGAACATAACACCATTTAGAGCCACAAATTTAGGAGACAAAGATGGTGAGAATGCATTCCTTTTCTCTGAGGGACTTATTGCAAACCTATAATTCTGTGTAAGATAGCAGACAAAACATATGCAGGTCACTGACCACAGCATCGTACAAACAGCACATTTTGTTACGACTTACTGATGATGTGCAGATCCTTCTCCAGGTCAAACAGAGAGATGCCGCATGCGTGCAGACATTTTCTTGCCAACTTCAGCTGCAGTTCCTGCTGCAGTGATGGATCTGAGCTCATAGTATAGATCCGCACCACAAAACCATCCTACAGGAATCGGACAAACAAACACTTTGGTTAATTCCAAAATGCAACGATTGCACCACTGTGATGTTTGGTTGTATCAATCAGATTATTTTAAGTCCCAGTGCCCCAGCACACTTCCCCCTGCCCTTTTGTATATGAAAACTTTTCCCTATTTTACTTGACTGTCTGTTGCAACCAGAATGTAAAAAGCTCTAAAGTCGCAATAATTTGTGTTGGGGACACATTAGACATGCATAAGAGTTTACACAGCAACCACATGTGTGTTGGACTGCAAAGGACGTGGCTTAAATTTACATGAGTGGGTTTTAGAGAATAAACAGAGTATAGATAGGAACATAAGAGGGAAATAACAAGGAAACAACAGGGACAGAAGAAAGGATGAAAATTGGCTTTGGGCTGGTCTGGTTTAACATTATGTGGTTATGGTGGCAGACTCATCCATTGTGTTTTGATTCCTGCAGAGCAGAGTACGTGTGCCTCTGGAATCTTTAGCTCTTCTCTCATCTAACTATCTCTTTGACTTGCAGTGTGTACGTTTCTATAAGAAAAATCCTCTGATCTACACACCTCCTCTTCTTTTTCTACTTTTTCCCAGTATTTCCACTTCTCTTGCTGTCTTATTGCTTATAGCACATCCATATCAAATGTCCCTATTTTCTTCCACTGCATGTGGTCTGTGTGGTGGGTGCAGTTGTTGGCCAATCACTCAGCTGCATGCTGCAGCTGAGGACCTTTCACTATTGCACCAAGCCCCCCCAAATTAGCCTTGCTATGAGGATGAAGACTAGCTGCAACGACAGATGTATGGATTTCACATATTCCCTTCCCCCACTCACATTACAGAGTATTCCTGCTGATAACTGCCTATGAGATTAAACTCTCTGGAGAATGCCCACGTGCAGTTTTACTCTCCTCACTGCCACGCACTGACACACGCAGACACACTCCCCTGTGGGACATTGCTGGTGATCAGCTGAGGATCCCTCCTCTAGTGTGTAGCCCCAACAGCAGGGCAGGGACAGATGCTTCACCATGCAAGTCAAGAGGAACAACTAACCGTAACTCTCCTGACAAAAGATTTAATAATAATATAGAGAGCTCATGTGCCAAAATAAAATGACAGTTCCCTCCCAAATAACAACTAGTGGTGGCTTCTTAGGCCTGGCCCATATTTTAAAGAGTGTCTGCATGTAAGTAAACAGACTTGTGATCTCATATGATTATAAAAGCACTTAGGCGCATCACAAAGGCAGCTCGCATCCCCTGTGTTTGCAGGGCACCAATTCATTTTAAATATTACATGTCAGCCTTTACGCTTGGAGAGTCTGGCATAGAGAGAGTCTGATGAAAACTAAAATCTGAACTTACATCTTTGGAGGCTGCAATCTGGTTGATGTACTCCCCGTCTGTGAAGATGATGTTCTGCCCATCTGAGTGTTGTCCTACAGAGTGGAGCGATTAAAGAATATATGCACCCAGTGCAATATAATCTTAGTTGGTAAGTAGAATCTGTTACTCTCACGAGGTGATTTTGAAGGTAGGAAAGTTTTACCTGGCATGGCGACAGTCCCCTCATGTTCCAAAGTCTCAGGGTTGATCTTGAGGGCTGACATACTGTGGTTACTTGTGTCCCGATATAACAAGTACCCCTACAAACAAAATATTAGCAAATATCACAGCTGAATCTTTCAGATTCATGTCTTCATTGATTGTGCTCAAATAAAAAAATAAAATCATTAAAAACTGCTGTAACACAATGGTTAGCCAAGGATAGAATTAAATCCATTTGTAGTCCTTAAACACACCAAATCTGTTTTTGAGAAAACCTAGGGCAGAAGGATGTGGTTTTTCAGTTGGTTACAATTGTTTGATCTTCATTCACATCATTAAATAAATTCACAGAAAAGCTCACAGATTCCCATTTACAACCTCATTTCATCTTTAAATGTATTTCATGCCATTCCATTTCAATGGTCCAGTTTATGAAGAAAGAAGAGCCTTGGCCCACCTGTGCAAAGCCCAACCACGATCTCTTCTCCTTACGATTTCTGATGCGAGATGTAGAGTTGTACACATGACCCTGTGAGAAATGACCGAACGTCAGAGACAAAATCGGACACAAACAACCCTAAGATAATGAGGACAACCAAAAAAAAGTTCTGTTTTATGTAAGACATATCAAAGTCAACCATTTTAAATCAGGACAGGAGAGGATCCTGGTTGTCCTCCTTACATAAAACTAAGCTGGTTATATGCTCCATATGTACAGTTATGGAATGCTGTAGAGATATTCCTAGATGAGCAAGAGGGAAATATGTGGTAAGCTTCTAGCAGAGATCAGACACAGACAGGCATGCAGAGACATGTGTGCCATATACCCTGACAGTGCCACTGTATCCAGAGCCCACTTTGTAGAGTCCATCCTTGCAGAGCAAGTACAGAAAGGAGCCATCCGTCTGTAGAAGACAGCGTTCGCCCTCATCAATCACCACCTCTTTCAATATCCACTTGTTCATCAGGGCTGCCCGCTTGATGCCATTGCCAAACCAGTCCTGTATTTGAATCTTTCCCACCAGGACTGCCTGTACACTCCTCTGTAGGGCATTTAGAATGGTGGGAACCTGGTAAGAAGCAGAAAGACAAGACAGATGCTTAAGTGTTTTTAAGTGTGGTTCTTTAGTTCTGACATTTACCCAACAGCATGGCACTGATTAAATCAAAGGAAATTATTTTGTTTGGTATGGATCTGACAGACACAGAGATTGTTGTTAGTGATAGAGATATCGGCTAGTATCAGTAAATGAGACAATGGTTAGATGTACATTTGATGCCCTCATTTTGACTTTGCCCTGATGGTTTTTCACACATTTCAACCATCAATTTTCTAGCACCTATTACACACACTGCTGACCTCACCACTCACAGCAAACAAATACACACACATGTTCCTATACAGCACATAAGTACACACTTCCCGTCAGCCTGCCTGCTACTGTGATGATTCACAGTCCAGTCAGTGCCTGGCTGGATCCAATAGGCAAACAGGCCTGCCACTGTGGTCCCAGCTAATCAACCTGCTTTGCCTGTGTAAGAGCTCGCAGCAGTTTTCCTTCAGGCCGGAGAAGAACACTGTACTGACTGAGCTGCAGTCTGCCGAGGATAAAGCCTGTTAACATGTACCGGGGAGGAAATTCCCCTGACTGGGCCATAAATTCAGATATCTGCAATGTTAACACCCCTGGGTAAATCCTCAACTGGGGATAAATGTGTGTACCTCCACATTATTGATGTGTGTACTGGTCAAGTGCACAAAGCTTGCCAATGTAATTGTATGAAGTGCTTACTGTTCAATCTACTCTCTAAATTGTGCAGCAGCACTTCAGATATGAAGCCAAAGACAAAACTGCTAAGCCAAACACAGAGATGGAAAAGGAGGAGAAGAGAGACAGACGTGATCAAAGAAAGCAGAGAAGGTCGGCTAATTGGCGGAAGAATGCAGGCAGGCTAACATAATAAAACAGGAGAATCAGAGAGGCTTGACATTTTCCCAAACCCAATTTGTGCTGTCCAGACACAGAGTCTCTCTGCTCAAAAGGGAGAGAGACGGAAGAGCCAGAGGTTACTGCATCCATTTGAGTGTATCGTCAGAGTCCAAAATTCACTGTGATGATCTATAATATTTCTAATAACCTGAAGGAAAAACCTAGGTAGAAAGAAGGCACGCAACTCTGGGTACAAGTGCTTTTTGAATGTATTTGCGTCCAAATTTTGATTCACTTTGTTTGGAAAGACTCTCACTTCAGCTTGTGCTCCACCAAAGACAGACACTGAGCTTGCCTGGATTTCCTATTCCTGATTAAGTATTGTGACATTTGTTGATTGGGGCAATGTTACCTGAATCAAAGACAAGAATTAACCCAAAATGCACACATTTACCCACATAAAAGGCTCACGGAAGAAAAAAAACAAGCACAAACTGGATTCTTATATTCAGCTATTTCATGCATTTTTCTCAAGGACGTAAGGAGGAGGAAAAAATATGTTTGTGTGATGCTGAATTCAAGTTGCACTGAAAAATCACCTGTATTGTCTGGCAGGCGTGGCTGCCATTGTTGGTGAGGATGGCAGAGACAGCCTGTAGGATTTTTCCAGTGTCTCCCCAGGCCACCACCAGACTGAACAGGCAAGCGCAGGACAGAGCGGTAATGGCCTGGCCCGTTGGGTCATTGGGTCCTGTGCTTCGCACTGTGGTTTCCAACAATAGCTGGAACAAAGATTCTAAGGGAAGGTAAAGGTGAAAAAAAATATATTTTAGTTTAGTGCGTTTAGAACTACCGAATGGTTATTCCAGTATTCATTGTTATACATAGATGCATTTTCACATCGTTTCCTTCCAGCTTTCGTACCATTTTATGTTGCACACTCAAGTTTGATTGAAGATGCCAAACAATGCATCTAAGCCATTTCAAACACTATAGAGCAGTTCAGTCTCAAGGCTTTTTTCAGAAGTGTTTGTGTATATTTCATCCACATGATTTCAGCCTTACCTAGCACATCAGGAGGCTCAGTCTGGAAGCCCTCGGGTTGTTGTCCCTGCAGCATGTCCAGCAGGGCCTGCATGCTGCGCAGGCAGAGTAAGGGGTGGGAGAAACGAGTCTCCTTTATCAGCTCAAACACCCCACACAGGCCAATGCCAATAATCTACCAAAAGAGAAAGAAATACATACCCTTAAGGTGCTGTTTTGTCATGTCACAGACAAAGTCCTAGATAAACAGCAGCCTTGTGAGGCCACGATTGACAGAAAACAATAATTAAACATACAATGTGCACAGATACAGTCAGTCAGTCAGTGTTATTGGCCATTTTTGATTAAATAATACCTTTGAGAGTGCAACACAGCTCTAATTTATACCGACATGGAGATAATGGACTGATGGAATGATGTTTCAGTACAGTTCAGGCCCTCGTGAACATACAAAAGCAGACTTCAGCAACCTCTATTAACATGCAGGATAATGATAGGCCTGTGTGTCAGCATGTTTCTGTGTTTGTGTGTGAGAAGAGGAGAGGCAAGTTGTGTTTGGCCAATCTATTAATAGGGTTTGTTAGTGGATCTGTTACACAATAAAGGCTCCGATGTTCCTTCCTCACTGAAGAACTTAAACATTACGAGGGACAAATCAAAATGAAAGCTTAGCATCACAATAAAAGAAATATAAAAAGGAAAATGTCGGGAAAAAATGAGACAAAAGTTCACGGACATTTGAATAAAATTGCCCGTTACTTGATTTACCAGAAAAAAAACAATTACAAATAAAGATTATGTAATTTTTTGGTACATGATGACTTTTCCAGATTTACTGTAAATCTTAATAAGTATTTGGATTTATTGCAATAAATATACTGATTGCAAAAGATTACTGAACATACGGTTTCTTGGCAATTGGAATTAACTCTGCAAGATAAATCCCACCCAATAATCAATATTTCATGGCTGATTATTCTGTGTGAACGAGAATAAATGGGTAGGAGTCCCCCATTTCAATGCCATGATGAAGTCCTAAAGTCATATTCATCTATCTGTCAGGGATAATCATTGATTGTAATTGTTCAACTTACACACACAAAAAGAAGAAATTTTTGCAGCAACATCTAACACACACACTCACACTTATTGAGAGTGTGTAGTAAGGTTTGCCTTGAAAGGAGGATGGGAGGCAGGAGGGAGTTGGGGATCCAGAGATCCAGAGGGATCCAGAGTGAAAAAGGGGATAATCCTAACATAATGGGGGGTTTAAACCTCTGGTGTGAGTGGTTGTAATTACCAAGGCAATAGAGTTGCAAAGACTGGTCGACATTACCGACAATGCCAACACAAAAAAAAATTGTCGACAATTATTTTCTTTGTTGAGTCGTCATTATAACTAACAGGATTTACATATATTTTGAACTGAAACGATGCATGGCACATTTTAATCGGAGGAGCGCTTTAGCCAGAGTGGCCGACACACTGAGCTGAGCTGCCTTGATTCCTACGGTCTATGTAGTCAGCTGACTCATCAGGCTGTGTTTTAACCCAAAGTCAGCATTGAATGACAGAATATTGAATCACCATAGTAAGACAGAGAGATTGCTCACTAATGCTAACATTAGCGAGCTAACATGCTACTGCTACCGCTAAATTAAATGTACCAAAAATAGCAAGATGACCATTGATACAAGAGCGGTAGTATTTGATTAGTAAACAAACCTTTATTTGCAACCATTTCTGACAAAAAACACATAAACCTACACACTAATGGAAATAATGTATATTTGAAAATATCTTGTAATAACTTTTATGAAATCTTTGCTGCAGTATTTAGAGGATTTCCTTGTTAATCGACTCTACTCTACTACTTTACTTATTGCTGAGCACCCCATTTGGTTCAAATTCATTTTTAAGGTGAAACCTTTATGTATTTTCTGGAATGCAGCTGTATAGATGTGCTCATTTTTTCAATTTATTTTTAAACAGAAAGTTAAGTAAAATACTGTATTTACTATTTAATGTGAGGGTAAAGCAAGTTTATTAATTGTGAGCGGGTCAACCTTGTTTTTGTGCAAGTGTTGGCTGCCCACTGTTCCTCATTGAGGATGGATGAGGATGCAGAGAATTCATTTCCCCACGGGGATCAATAAAGTGCCCTTCTTTTTTTCTTTCTTTCTTGTTAGCTGGCACATTCCTCATATACCACTAAGATGGGACAACAGTTAAATAGTCGCTGATGAGCGACTGATTAATTGTTGCATCAATCACCTGATTAGTCGATAATAATCCTAAATTGCAGCTCTACACATCAGTCATGAGCCCTATAAAATGTTTGTGGCACAGTATGAAAGGGCGGTACAGCCTCTAGGCTCTAATTCCCCCTTCCAGTACCTTTGGCAGTTTGATGGCTGGCTCACGGTACTCTTCTTCCTCCTCGCTGTCTGAGTCTCCACTCTGCACCGAGCTTCTGGAGGCCAGCGCCAAGGAGGCCTCTCTCTGCTGCCAGTCCAGCACACAGTGCCGTACATTGCAGTAGACATTGAATGCAGATGGGTTGCTGTGCAGCTTGATGTCCGGCACACAGAGGGCTCCATCTAGACTCTCAGCCTGTGGAAACAAAGTGGTGTTGGTCAGCCACATTTAGGAGAACAATCTCTTGGTTTTAACCACTGTATTAACTTGTCCATCAATGAGCTATTTAGTATATCGCAAAACTGTTTAAGAAAGCAAGAAATGTGTATTTTTAACGGGTTAGCCTTGAAGCAGCCAAGGGAGTTGGATAGCATAGACACGTCCTTTGTTTAACTTGTCCATCATCATAGATTGGAGAAAAACTTGAAGCTGTGAAATCACCAGTACATCAAGATACATACAACTCCAAGAGTCACTTTTTTCGGGTACATTTGAGTCGGTACAAAATGACAGCTATCCAATATCATGAGATACAAAGCCTTCTGATCAAAACCATCAGCAGGCATCATGATTCTTTAGGGACTCTGTCATATCTAGTGAATGAAAGAATGGTGAAATTTTGCTATTCCTTAGTTTAATTTGGATACTTCTGGTATCCAAAAAGAAACACTGGGCTGCTGCAACAGTTTACATATTCACACATTAAACAATAGTCAGACAGGCGAAGAACGTATTAGGAAAGGGCCAACAAATCACATCCCACTGTGATAAAGGCAAAGTGTTCAAATTGAAGTGGGGACGTCTTCAATTGACAATAAAGGGTGAAAATTCAAAGGCAACGGCTGGATTTTTACCCTGACAAAGAAAGCAGTTAAATAACCTTTTTATCGACACAGACAGAGCTGATGGGTCAATGGTTACTGTACTGAGTTAATGGTTACTGTATTGAGGTCACCTATGCCTCCAAACTGTAATCTAATCATCAGGCTAAATCAAAATCTTACAAAAAAAAAAAAGAAGATGTGACCAGGAATATTTCTGGTTTTGTAACCATCAACTAAAATGTGCAATGCCTGTAAAAGCTTTGTTCGTCCTTTCTGGGTGTTATTGCATGGCGCATTTTTTGCCCGTGTGTATGGGCACAATAAACAGGTAAATCAAGCTGAATGGACCACTATCCTCAGAGAGGCTTAAGTCAACGGAGAAGATAATTGGTTAGCATTCTCCATCCCACCGGTCAGCACATTTTTAAAATACAGTCCTGAGGCGACCTCTTGAGAATCGTATTGACTGACTGTGCATGTCATGCAGCATTTTTGGAATCACAATCACACAGGATGATGTAAGCTGTTTGGGGGGATAAGTCATTAAATCTTGAGGCATGCCTGTATAGGAAGGAGATAGCCCTCTTTCAGCAAGCAGTGGTGTGTAGTCTTCTCTGGCTTGCTTTTAGGGTAGCACAACATCGGCAAAGTACAGCATTCACAAAGGAGCACAGTGCCTGGAAAAAGCACTTAAAACCATTTACAGCATATATAATGGCTCAAACTAATGCAGCAAGGGAGAGGAAAGGGGTTTCTAGAGAGAATACAGCAAAACTAAATGGAGAAGAAAAGAATAACTACGTTGAGAGGGATAGGTCAGCATTTTTGGCCAAAATCAGGAGTTTCCCCAACTAAGTTTCAGTTCGGCTCATTGCAACCCATATAATAAAAGTCAAGTCTAGTATATGCCATAAAAATGTTTCAGTTCATATGCCTTTGATGATAGTATCTTTTGTTAATGTATTATCACGACGGATTAAGATTATATAAGATAAAATTGTTGGTACAAAAGAGTAGTCAAATACATGAGAAAGATTATGAATAAGAAATGGTTCTTCCCATGAATATTTATGTTAAAATTAATTAACTACGAACAGTTGAAAACCAGACAGGACAAACACACAGACAAACACCCCTCACCAAATCTCACCCATGAACACAATCAATTACTTTTTCTGGAATGCATAACTGAGTCAACTGTACAGCAGCTTGGTATTTAGATTCACAGGAACTTTGAAAGAATAAATATCATAAAACAACAGATTATTGGTTTCTGGTGCTGTTAGAGGTATGCGTACATCACTCGTCAACATTAACAATCACACTTAGCTTTGGACACAAAAAAAGGAACCTAGTGTGAAAGTCTCCTTAATCTAATACCACAAAATCCAACTTTTATATAATTCAGGAAGTTAATACGATCATTTCACTTTTTGTATGTGATGGATTTTATCTGTGCTACAAGCTTGGATATCATACTGACATTAATGGGAGCCATTCAATGCATTCTGTAAAAAATTGGGAAATAGTTGCCACAGACTGAATTTAAGATGGGCAAAGTGTATCTAAACAGTCCATTTTCTCTCCATTGAGTTTATTTATGAGCCAATGACACTTTGTAGGCTACAGTGAACGTTATATTAACAGTCTGAGCAACACTTGCCGCTCCCTCGGTCAGCAGTATCTAGGGAAAATGATGGCTCAGCCTGCACAGCGGTCTTACCATTCATCATGTGTTGTCAGTTTAACTTTTCATTATTTGTTGTTACGCTGTCAATGATGTAAGGGGAATTTAACGGATTTGGGGATACGAGTGTGAAGCGGCGAATTCATCTAACCCCTCAATGACAGATTACTCAAATTATTCAATTCAAGTGGGCTGTCACACTTGCTGACACGTTTTACAGTGGCTGGATGGTGAGTCACACAAAGATAAATTTATGTAGGACTAAAGAAATTGTTATTTTGTGTAAGCAGTGTGAGAGATGATTCTTTTTTACAATTTGAAAGAATCAAATATGTCCATTTTGACAGAAAAGAACAGACAATGCACTGAAGGTCTACGGTACAGTAGCTGCAACTAAAACATCATATTGAAACTATTTTGAATAATTGTGCAATTTCGATTCAGTCTACAATATAATAAAGATATCATGTGACTACTTCCTTTCAGGCTAAAGATGCTTAAAGTCACTGTCACACTGCACAGCGTGTGATGTAAATCTAGGTGGGCAACTAAGCAACCAAATACAATTTGGAGCGAACACGTGGGCACACTTTTGGTGGATCTGCACTTTGCACAAAGCTATAGCACCACAGTCACAGTGACACACACACACACACACACACACAGAGAGAGTAATGTGCTGGCTATATTCCACAAGAAGCATAAAACATTCTATGTATTCCATGATTGAATGTGCAAAAATCATGTAATAATAATGTGAATTTTATTTAAGACAGGAAATCTAAATTACAGCCAACAGCCAACACAACAGCAACCTCATTATCATTATAGAAACATAAAAACAAAGCCCAGAGTACTTTGCACACTGAAGACTTATTGGATGTGCATATCAGCAAAGGTGCAAAATCTAAAGACGAGTTGCAGCCTTAGAATTTGTTGAGACTGCCAGATTCCATCAACAACCAGAAAACGCTGCCTTAACACAATCACCAATTCCTGACGCGATACATTTCTAGAACAGTGTACTAGCTGAAACGCAGACCTCACAAAGCAAGGGCAAGTTGATTCATACAAGATCCACCACAACTAACAGTCCTCAAAAAAGGGAGGAAAAACAGAGCACCAAAAAACTTGACATCATCAACTTTACAACCAAATGTACAAGTGGTATTTTGAGGCATGCTACCAGTACCAAACCAGAATTAAATGCTGAGCAACCCAATAAACAGTTTGATTATCTCCTTTGTCTTCCTGTCGGCCCATGACTTACTGAAATCAATGGTTCCAAAATGATCAATCTCCAGTTTATCAAATGGAGAATGTACACTTGCATTGAAGACGCAGTTTAACAGATACAGGTCTTGTGTACCTGTGATTGGCACTGCAATTAACCATACCAATTCACCACTGACCAAACCTGAGCCTCATCCTAAAGCCTCAAGGGAACTATTTTTGTTCACTGATAAGAGGCATTTGTGTTCCAACAAAAGACAAAGACACTGAGACGCACATTATCTCCTCGATACACTGGCATGTTTTTCACTCCACTCACCGATGTTGGCATTAGCAAAAGGTCTAGACAAGTTCCATAGACCTTTCAACTGGAGCTGAGCCCGAGTCGGACAGGCTGCGTCAGAAGACGCATACTGCAGCCTTTAAAATGCAGCACAGTCCAGACAGTGTAAACGAATGCATATTTCATTTACACTAAGCTATTCAATTTGCCCAAGATGCGTAAAGCAGCTTGGAGAAATTGAAAAAGCGAAAAGAGAATACAACGAACAACAGGGATAGTAATAAATTGCTTTTTGATTCTTTCATCTTAAAAAAAATCCTTTTGTGGCATACTGAAGCACTCGCTGTCAGGTTTTACAAGATATGCTGCCCCAAGAAACTATAACTTATGCAACACTGCAGGTGTCTAAATGAATTGGATGCTGCTATTCGTTGTAACAAGAAAACTGGCATTCATTAACTTCCCACATACACAGTATATGTGCCTGTCCAACAGACACCCATTTGGATACTTTTTTTGTCATCAAATCATTTCATATGTTTTATCCATGTTATGTAGCCCATGTGGTGATGACAACATTTTTTTCTTTCATGGCATACAGAAATGACGACAGTAGGAGTCCCTCCTGTGTTACATCACAATAACATTAAATCAATTGGACAATAAAATAGGTTGCCCAATCCTCAGCAGAATGACCTTTGCTGGTCCCAGGCATCACCTCAATTAACAATTCTAACTGAACCGCTTGAGATATTTTGGGTGCGTCAACATATTAATCACACTAGTCTTATGCTACAAGCTACAGGAATACACAAGGAAAAGGGATATGACAAGGTTACATTCAAAGGCAGGCAAACAATATCACACACCCATCATCAAGCTTCACAGAGGGGTAGAGAAAGTACACATTCTAAGCTACTTAGCAAGTTAGCTTCTATTGTATACTAAATACAAAGTCTACATCAGAGACATGAACACGACCGTAGGCTCTGACACACACTAGGTTCTCTTTGGATGATGGAGATGGAGGCAGGCAACTGTTGCCGTGGAGATGTGGAACACATTAGGTCGCTCAGCAACAGGCCACCATGCACAAGGCAGAGCCACTCCCCGCAACTGTCTCTCATTCTGCTGCTCCAGCTTCACTGGTGAGTGGGCTTCCTGGCACCTGACCAGCCACTTCCTGACAAACATCTTCAAGATTGGATAGGGAACTCTAGGCTTAAGATTAATCTTATAATCAGCCTGTTCACTTTGTTTAGTAGAGAATGAAAGCAGCTGGCATGTAATTGTCTGGACAATAGCTAAGGGGAAGACAGAACCCTAACTAGCATTTGCAAATTTAACCTACAAGTCATTTTTTATTTATATGACAAAGAAAATCAATACAACACTTTGTGTAAAGGCTCAAACCTTTCATAGGAATATTAAAACTAATGGATACTAGCATGGCTCTGCATAAACATGTATTTTAAAAAAGAAAACCACAGCTCCTGCACATTATAGTCTGTTTACCATTACTAAAAACAGGGCCTACTTGTAATTCAACACTTCAACTATTATCCATTCATCCATTATCCATACCACTTATCCATGTTAGGGTCGCCGTGGGGCTGGAGCCTGTCCTAACAGTTATTGGGGAAAAGGCAGTGTTCACCCTGGACAGCTTGCCAGTCTATGGCAGGGCTGACACAAATCAGGTTATAATAACCGCTTCAACACATAAATTGAAGCCTTCACATTACCAACATTAATAATATTTATTTACAGCAGCCTAGTGTCAACAGAGCAAACAAAGCATTAAATAAGATGTGTTTAATATAGTTATATGGTTGTTTGGTTATGCAGGTATCACTTACCTTTGTTCTCGATTTGACTTTTGATTTGACCTTCTGTCGTCTTTTCAGTTTCTTCTTACTCAAAGCCTTTTTCCCCCTGAAAGCAAGCATTGATCACTCCATGAGTTTTGCAAAATCCATTTTTAGGTCATGTTTATGCTCAATGACCTACACTAAGTTCAACCTTATTACTGAGTTTGATTAACAACTGTGATATGAGCAGGATGGGAGTTAAGGCATTTTCATGATCAACAAATTCTGCTTAAAATTATAAAAAAATATCACCCCTTGTCATTTGTTTAAATTATATATAAGAAATTTTAACACTGTACATTCAAAATGTCTGAAATCCTTATTTTACTTTCATTTGTAGACCATTGCAAGACAGGTCTACATCTTACATCTTACACAACAGGCAGTTTATAGTGTAAGTATCTGTTGCTGTGGTATAGTCCACATAACTGTGCCAGGCATAGCGATGGCCACCCAAACTATGCAGAGCTCAAAACAAGATTTGGTAGAGATTTTGATGGTGAAATGAAGAAAGCAGTGCCATGAAATCTCATGTTTAATTGATAAGATGCTATTGCTCATGTCAAGAGTAGACCAACAAAAATATGTTCACTTTGTGCACTGCACATTGACATTAAAAGTTTTCTTTTTGTTTCATTCTTGTTGTTTTTATTCCCTTTTCATATCATTCAGCAGGTGCACTGTCAAAGATGAATCACGAATATGTTGACCACTGGAACAGTGTAGTTGCGTGTTTATCAAAACAGACACACACACCAGGAGATGAGGGAAAACAGCAGATGAGTGGGGGAGGATGCTGCAATGATCCAGCTTCTTCGTCCACAAACTGACTGGATGCATGACGTAACTGTATACCCACTTACGCCAGAAAAGCAAACGAGTTCATCCACCTCCCATAACAACCTAACCCTACTACGCATTATGTGCAACGTGGTATATGCAGATGCAACCAAGTAAATAACTGCATTTTGATATTTAAATCGATATGTGTTCATTATGAGGTCCTGCGTTCATGAAATCTAATGAGTTACTACATTAAGATACCTTGGGAAAGGCTGATGCTCATAAACGTTAGCTAGCAATATATAGTGACGCTGTTGGGCCCAACACCTGACAAGATAGTATTAATTCGATAAGATAAATGAACATGTAGTGTGAACTAAAGTGACAACATTGTCAGTGTCTATGCTGTTACAGAAATGATAGTAACGCTCGAACACGCGTTTGTTTACGTTTAGCGGGGTGACATTAGCTAGCCATCACTGGATACAAGCTGTCATGACAGTTAGCAGCTAGCATGCTTTGAATACACACATTTTATAATCGTCATGGCCGCAGGGGGAGGAGTTGTAATTTCAGTGTCTATATTAATGTTAAGAGTGTTTAAAGCACCCGAAGTGTTGCGTGTGACAACAGTTTACCTGAATGTACGAACTTAATGTTAGCATAGCTGTATGAGATAAGCTAGGGAAGTCACAACAAAAATGCTATATACGATGATGGGCCGGAAGTTGGTGCACAAAAATATCGTTTGCAATTATTCTGCTGGTTTGTATGACAAAACTGGGCCGAGTTCAGGAACTACGGATATCATTTATTGATCGCCAGACAGCTGATCAGTTAGCTATTGACTGTTAGCTGATGTAGCCATTCAAATGACAAATTAGCCGATGCGATAATTCTCAACATTTCCACAATGTTAGCTACTCACCTTCCTTGATTTAACCCTTGCTCTTTATCGTTGATGGCCGTGGTGTAAATCCTCCTATATCGTTCCGCCAAAGCTCGCCCTGAGAGTAAAAGCTGGTACCGAGTCCGACAATCCGACTGGCCTCCGGGTGTCGGACAAGAACCCATACCCGAACCAATGGTGGAGAAATCGGCTCCAGCTCCTGAAATGACCCTGACACCCAGCCCCATCAACGGCGATGAGGAGGGCAGAATCCCTCCACCGGCGACCGCTGCCGCAGCAGCACACATCATCGTTTTGGAGAACAATGCATATATCACAGCGAATATTTAACAGCTAGATGATAACTAGCCATGGGTTAACACCCAAACTGTTGTTTAATCTACCACGCCTCACATCTCTTGTCTATTCCAAAATGCAGAAATGGTAAGATTAGCATCCAGGCTGTCGGATTATTAGGCGCAAATTGTAGCCGCTCCGGTGGTGCAGCTACGGTCTTCCGATCCGGACAGAGCGTCAACACGGTCCTTATCTCCTCAAAACGTTTATTCTCAGGCCATATCTAATTCTCTTGAGCAAAAGCCAAAACCACGCGATTCATCAATGTCCACGAGGCGCCCTGCCGTGTTTCGGTTTCATTCGTTCCTTGAATATTTCTTGAACCCGTAGAGGCAGCTCCCTCAGCCGGGCTGCCATCTTAGCTTCATCATCCCTCCCCTCCCAGGGTGAGTCTTGCGTCGCTAGCATGCTGGGATATTTTCATATGGCCAAACCAGGAGATGCTATTCATTTATTAAACATCCACTCCTGTGTATTTAATTGCTGTAATTGATTGTTCGTTTGGGGAAATAAATGGCCACTCGTGTAAGGTGAAAGCATAGCACAACGGAAAGAGGCGTGGGTTGTTTTTGCACAGTCGGTATGCGTTCAGTTGGAATCTGGAAGAGGACATTTAATTTGCAGAGGTCCGTTTAGGGCCCCTCCCAGTTTGATCTAAAATAAGCACAGCGAGATGCCCCTCAAAGAAATTAATGCTTTGTTGTCGAACGAGTTCCACTTTTAGAAGACATGACCGGCATGATTTTAATGCTCTTATAAAATCCTCCAAGACAAATTGTTCTGCATTTACTGTTATTTTAGTGTAACAAACTCACTCTTTCTCTCTCAACTTTAGCTTTTCTTGTGTGTTGGAATCGGCCACCTACACCTGGTCCTGGTCTACCAACTGTAAAAAGTAGATATGATTATATTATATAGAGATATTGAATTCATATTTCATCACACAAACAGTGCTTTGCACAGGTGATGATGGCACAGGTTGGGGAAGGAGGAAGAGCCCTGCAGAGGGAAGAGAGGATGTGTTGGGCAACATCAACCCCAGTACGTGAACACGTGTCTTGTGAAGGATTGTGACAAAAGACATGTCCCCATGCCTCGTGGATTTTTAGTGGCTGTAAGGTATAGCAGCAGCTGGTCTGCAGTCTGTTCTCATAGACAGATAGATACTTTATTAATCCTCAAGGAAATTCCAGTCATCCAGTAGCTGATAATAAGTAGTATGAAATATATAATGTAATATAGTGTTTGTCTGGTCTTCAGTCAATGTGTCATAGGAACGTTATGAAGGGCAGTGAGACAATGCCAGCATGTGTCAAAGATGATAACTGACCTTGTTGAAACTTAGGGAGGGTCCTGTGAGGGTTTCTGGGTGAAAAAAACTGAAGTGAAAATTTGCTCAAATAAAGAGTAATGCAGCAATGTTGTGTAAGTATACAACATCCGTCTGTTAAATCACAAAACGACTCAAGGGCCTCAATCGTCAAACGTGGGTGATCACAAAAGCAACAACGGCAAGACCAATTTAATCCTGTAACCTGGTGATGTGTCTCCATTCAAGGCTGTTTGATTAACCGTTATGTCTCAGTAATGGTTAGGAAATAGGAGAAATGGAAGGAGATGGGGCAGAGTATACCCATCTAGGCCAAGACAATGCCATAGGTCAGGCGAGAGAATCACTCAGATGAGCTGACCTGGCAGACATGCAATCTATTTACCACACACACATCCCTGAACTAGGACTTATAGGTCCGATAGCTGTCTAGATAGATAGGTTTTATTATTGAATTCACATTGATTCTCAGGATCATTTTCAACTTTAGAGTCCTTAAGCATGTCAGAGTCATCTGTTGTCCTGACATGACACCTCTAAACATGTTTCTTAATCTGTCCATGTGTGTTGCAGGGATGATATGCATGAAACGATTGTGGTCTTCAATAGTATAAAGACATTGCATCGAGATATTGTTTCCAAACCACCATCTTGCTTTTGCTTCTTTAGTTATTTCAGGACTTTATTTGAGGACTTGGTGACATTTTAATACCATACCGTTATGACACCATTAGTAATCCTCTTTGTAAACACTGCTTTGCGCCACCCAGTGTCAGTTATTCACACTTTTTTATGTTCACCCAAGTGTGACTAAGAGTCACTGCCTCCCAGCTCTTGATTTGATTTTCTAAATACAGGATTGAGAACCACAGAGAGAGAGAGAGAGATACATACATACATACATACATACATACATACATACATACATACATACATACATACATACATACACGGATACACAGATTGATGGTGGAAGATCTGGAGTTGGTCCCTGGGCACTGTTGTGTGTGTGTTTCCATGTGCATGTGTCGGCTAAAAGAAGCAGAGAATATATAGAACAATATAACATAATATAACACAATATACTATGAAATATAACAAACCAATATAGCAACATTATATAATATATATACACACATACATATGTGTATGTATATACATACACATAGAACAAGATAGAACAACAATACAGTGACAAATGTCTGACTGTGTGTTGTCAACACCTACTCTCCTATATAGGGAGGAGTTGTACAGGCGTATGGCCTTGGGGACAAAAGACTTCCTGAGTCCATCCGTGGGGCATGACAGGGACAACAGCCTGTCACTGAACAAACTCCTCTGCCTGTCGAAGGTGGTATGCAGAGGGTGGTGGACATTGTCCAGGGTGGACATCACTTTGTTCAGGGCTACTCTGCTACTGTCACAATGGACTCTAGTCCAGTGCCCACAACTGAGCCAGCTCTCCTCAGCAGTCTGTCCAGCTATGCGGTGTCTCTCTTCTTGCTGCTGCTTCCCCAGCACACTACAGCATCAAACAGGACACTGGACACAGCAGATTTATAAAACAGCAGCAGCAGCCTTGATATAGTGTAGTAATAAGGAAGACTTGTTGGACTGCGCGGATACATGTGTTAACCTCAGACATTTTATTTGTGACAAACATAAATTACACAAAAAATAAGTACCAAAACAACAAATCAGCTGTGGCGGCTCCTTAGTTCAATATAGAATCAACATTTCCTCAGGCTTCATGTAAGCGCGGTTGAAGTGATTTTTGTAACGCAGGTTATGGTTATTGTTACAGTCACCTCGTCCTATTAAAATTCTCCTTTACCTGTGATGACTCTTAACCCTTAGTAAAGGCAGTGTAGTCTGCATTCCTTTCCTGTTGTTCCTGTCAGATAGAGTCCCTTTTTCTGTCACACCCTAACCTGTTACGTACCATTCATACCTTCCACGCCGATACACCGAGGCACTCCCACTGATCAGGTTTACAAGTGTGTCATTCACAGTTCACCCTACAGTCTGTATCATTCATATTTTACAGAATTTTCTGTCACTTAATTCCATTTATCCTATTATATAGCGTGACCTTAATTAACTGCCCTTTGGATTGTACTACAGATGTCTTAATCAATATCATAGAATAAGTGCCTTTTTATTTATTTTTTATAATATATATATAATATTATAACTTAAGGACATGAATTTTTTATGGGCAACCCTAGTGGTGAACAAATCCATAACTTTGAAAGACAGAGTGTAGTATATGTTGTAATTAGTGTATTTTGTTATGTTTGGTTTGTTTTTTAAGTTATGGGTCATTGGGCAATGGCCGCCATTGTGATTTGTGTCCAGCCTTGATAGGACAAATTATAATGAAGGTTGAAGGTTTTTACACATATTATATTGATTTGAAGATTCCTTGGACTCGACATGTAGTTAGATAGAAACCTACAGGTATTTTTATTAGTCATGCATATCAGTGCAAAGTCCATTGTCGGTGGTGCATAGTTTCAGTACAGAGCCATATTTCTGATGGTGGTGTATATGTATTTTATTTATGTAGATCTGCCACATATCCAGATTGACAATTCAACAAATGTACCATTTTATACAGTACTTTTACGGTCCAAGCAGTAACATTGAATGACATTCCTTACACGGTAAAGACTATAGAATGAAATATTCTCCACACCCTGTTTTTTGTTTCCCTAACACAAATGTTGAAAGCCAGCGCCAACAGCACGCCACCGCATTCCGTTCAAACCACCAAAGTGGTTGTACAGCAGTTAATGAAATGCCATGGCGATGACAGAATCACAGATGTAGCCATAGACAGAAAAAACACGCTTTTCTTTGACTGTTGTCTGAAGCCACACCCACAGGTGGCCTTGGGTTCCCCTCCCTTACGGTCAAAAGCAGGAGGAATGACAAGGGTGTGATTGCACACTGCTCCGTGATCGACAGGTGTTCGTACTGGAGAGTCAGAGTTTACACTGCAAGTCACAGAGGTTTAACTGAGGTACGTCTTCTCTCTCTTTCTGATTTCCTTTTTATTTATATGTGTGATATTACACCATTGAAATGGCGTAAAATATTCTCTTATTCGGGGTTGAGTTTTCTTTTTGTTTACACAAGTTGATGCTTTTGCTTTCAAATGCACTGATCCAGGAAAAAGACAAAAAGGTGAACTGTAAATACTGAGTATGTACTATTCATGGTAGTGTGTTTATTACAGCATGTATCTTTCGTGGTTGCACTTTGAGGAATAAAGATTTAGAATTACTGATAAATTGATTCAATGTTTAGAATAAAACATGTTACCCACACACAAATACTAGGGTAACTAAAAGACTGTTGAAACTATAAATACTGCTGGGATAATGATCAGGGAAATACTTTTACTCACACCCCTTCCAACCATCCTGTAGACATTAATGATAATATTAATGCTTTTGTCATATCATGTTCCCATAAATATGTTTTAATCTTCTGAGTATTTCAAAAATCTCGTATAACTGAAAGAATGAGGCAAAAATAAGCACTAGCTAGCAGATTACAGATAAAAAAAGACAGATAGATGTAGATTCAAATGTCTCAATAATTAGAATAAAAGCAAAGAATAAGGCACAATACTAAAAAGAAAGAAATTATGAAATCTACATTCTTTTTCCATTTCCGCCTCTCAAAAATCATAAAAATCAAGTCATACTTTGTTTTCACTGATTCATTTGGCTGTTGTTCAGATTAAGTTGTTGACGCAAAATGTATAAATGAATGAATAATGAATTAATATAACCTGGAGGAGGAATAATTTGAAGTACGATCGTACGATTGATAGACGCCTGCATACATGTTGCTCTCAGTGAAGCGTTTGAAATGGAATGTACATGAGGACAAAAGTGAATGTCACAGTTAACAAATGGCATGTCATTAGTGTGACCCACTGTTTTGCTTTCAAAGGTGTGTTTGGAGAAGTTGTGTTATGGAGGGTGGGTGTGTCTTCGTGTGGGTACAGAGCAAGACAAACCAGTTTGGGGCTTAATCAGTGAATCTGCAGCTGAGCAGAGCTTAGAAACTATGACATGTTCCTGGCATGGGGACCAATTTGGCAGAAGATCTTAACAATATACGTGTATATTATACTTGAAGAGATGAAAATTACATGAGGTTGGAGTAGTGCTGTCATGTAAATCCCCTAAAAGTTTGTGTCTGGTAATATTAATGTTAAACATAGAATCCATGTAGGTCTCAGCCTACAGTGCCACCTCATGGCTTGATGTGGTGATTGTTCTTGTTGTAATGAACTTCAATGTCTTGCTTTCAGACTCAGAGGTGAAGATAAAAATGAGCCAACGTGTCTTGAGTGATCAGAGCTGGATCAGAAGGTCGACCACGGACGATGCAGGGGACAGGTGAGTGTCAGATGATGTCATACAGCCCAAACGCAGATAGAGAGATGTGCACTGTAATCCCACAGGCACAACCTTGGGGAGAGAAATTAATGATTCATGTCTTAAACATTCAAATATGCTCAGTAATCTTAATCAGCAGCAATTCATTTTTCAGCTTTTTTTTCTCTCCGTAGCGCCGACCTAAACTTTGGCAAAAATGCTCTTAAACAGACCAAATACACCGAAACAATTGTAAGGTAAAACGCCCCATTTTCTAAATTTTCCGCCAACTTTTCCTCAACTGAAGAAGAAGTCATTGGGGGTGAATTATGCCATTTAATTGGCCAGTTCTCTTATTTAATTCTCATCTTTGGCTCATAGTTCTGAACCTGATGACTCATCAAAGCCAAGAATTCTAACCTCATCTGTGCAGGCTCTCGCTCAGAGGTATTTTTGTAATCATATTACTATGTTAATTTTGGTAGATAGCTGCAATTGTAATTGACTATAAGGTGAAAACCCTGTTTCCCTTTGCAGGTTCAGTAGACTTGAGGATGAGGTAGATCAGAGGTTGGTTTGGTTTCTCTGTTGCAGTATATTATTTTTACAATTTTAGCTGGCTCAAATCTTGCCATCAAGCCAGTGTATTTTTAATCCACTTTAATGTGGCTTAAATATGTTTCTCCTCCAGTGGTAGCGCTGCCCCACTCAGCTGGAAAACATCCTATACCCAAAGGTACATTCTAGATGCTTTTTTTGCTGCTCTTATTAATCAAATAATACCGCTAAAGAAAATTAAACAGTTATCAATATAATAGTAATAATGATAATGATAATGATAAGTTCTAATTCTACTCTTCTCCATGTGATTAAACAACCACTGCATCCAGGTCTACAGCTGTGGAGGCACCTAAGACAAGGTATAAAATGGAAGCCCGAGCACGCCAATAAGACAAATAGAACATCTCACTGAAGCATCTAGTAAAACACTTCTTGTACCACTTTAGCTCCACAACTACTACAGTCACCAAGAATGGCCAAATAACTGAGACGACCTTCACCACCAGGTAGAAAATACTTAAAATAACTGTATTTAAATAGAATAAAATAATAATAATGAAATAAAATTAAATAAGTAAATTCTTCCCGCAGAACTTCTGGGAGTAAAACACCCACCGAGACTTTCACTGAGCGAGTCAGGTCTTCCAGCAGAGAGTAAAGACATGACTACATTTTCAAATACAGCATGACAGCATTGCTCTGATCATGAGTACTCCCGCATAATTGTTGATCACATCAAAAAGTCTGATCGGTCGTCACCTCTTTTCACACAGGCCCGCCTACTCATCCTACTTACCCAAAACATCCAGAGTGACGGAGACAACTGTTACCAGCAATAAAGAGTGCGCATTCATCTATCAAACCTTTGACTAAGCGAGACTATCACTGAATTTGCATTTAAATTATGAATTATTTGGCTTGTGTTAATATTCTTCTTCTGTAGTACTGAGGACAAGTTGTATGACACACTCCTCTCCAGGTCTTCCAAGTATGAACCATCACAAACAGAGAGGTGAGCTTTGTATTTTTAAAATTAAGCCTTCAAAGTGTGTCGTACTGGTCTTCGTTCCGGTCTGTGAATGCATATGTAACAATGAATTTCTTCTTTTTTACAGCACAACAACCATCACCAGGACTCAGACAGTGTCGGTGAAAAGTGCCGGTGATAGGTGGGTTCATCTGCAAGTGGACAGTTCAGAATAGGCTGAACAAAGTCACGATGATATCATGTGCGAGTCTGATGAAAATGCCTTTTGTGCCTTCAGGGCCCATTAAAATGATCAGGACATCACAAAGCGCTTTGACTATGAGCAAAGCATTTTATGATGATAGTTATGTACGCAAAACACATTAATGGGAGAAACAATAGGCACAAAAGGTGCGAACAATTCCCCAGCATGTCTCTGTGTTTTAATTATAGACCTCAGACTTTGTGGGCTCTTGCCCCATAACCGCAATAAAAATGAATGGATATAATAACACTTTGCATTATTTGTACTTGCACATGAATATTATTGTCTTTCCTCCAGCTCTGATAGGACTATGTTGTTCAGATACACGTTTGTATTATAAAGGTTGACTGGATTAACATCTAAATGTATCTTATGTTCTGCAGTGAGGACAAACTCTATGACACACCCAAACCTCTGAGTGATGAGTTGTTACTTGATGACAGGTAACTTTGTATTCACTAACAAAGTCCATGCAATTTAATTTAGACTTTATTTCAAGTAAGGAAAACAACCAATGATTATATATGAATATGTAATCATCATACTTTTTTCTTTATTACAGCATGCAAACTGTGAGGGGCAGCTCTGATGGGTGAGTTTTAGCAGTAAGACTAGATTGGCTTTAGAAGGTGAAATACAACGCACATTCGTCTGACAACATTACTGTCATTTTTCCAGTGATGATTTCAGATCTGTTACAACGAGGACCTCATCTGTGTAAGAAAAATATTTGTAAATCATTTTTCAAAATGAATTTCCAATGTCATTGTCATCACCAAATATTAATCCAACTGTTACCGTTCCAGGGCTGAGAATGAACTGTACGACACCCTCATACCTGATGGCATAAAGTCTCCTACCAGGTGAGCTCACGCGGTGAATAACCTTATCAAACACGTCATTGTGATTTGTGTCACTCACCCATGACTATACTATTCTCACAGCCGTACAAGCTCCCTAAGGAGAGAGTATGTGACAGTGAGCAGCAGCAAAGGGTGAGGTTTGGAAATGAATGCCCCAAAATATCATTGCACTGCCCCTTTGTATGTCTAACTACCCCACTTACCTCTGACCATGCTCTTTCTGCCATTTAGAGGGGATAGTCCAACTCTGATGTCACCATCCTCCTCTCATACCATCACCAGGTAAACATACTATGTGGAGACACTGAAGAAAAATTGTGTGTATTACCTGCAGCATTGAAACATATCCAACACACCCTCTTCCTTCTCTGACACGCAACGCAGCTACAGCCCCTACAACGAGGACAGCACCATCAGCCGCACCACCTCCTACACCATCAGTTCCACGCCCAGGTAATGCTTTCAATGTTGTCATTATCTATCTCAGACAAAGATGAAAATGTAGTTGCAATGAATCTGTTAATCCCTAATATGTTGTGTGTTTGTACACACAGTGACGACTATAAAAGCGACTATAAAAGCGACTATAAAACCGACTATAAAAGCGACTATAAATCCTACAGACCCACCAGCGGGTAAGGAAGCCATTCAATCAGACTAATCGTTTACTTGATAATGATGATGATATTTTTGATTCTGACTCCTGTTAAATCTAACGTGAATTATGGTGCATGTTGTTTGTCCATACATAGAAGCTATGAGTACACCAGTATCACCAGCCCCACTGTCCAGTCACCATCACCGTACGGGAGCATCAGGTATTAAATACAAGCACCATTACTTGTTTTTTTTAATTAATATCCTGATGTGTAATTTCTCAAGGTGCAAGTTTCAAGTATACTCTTATGTGCAGCCACACGATCATAAGCATTTTTGTGTTCCTGGGATAATCACAATAGAAATTAGATGTTTTTTACATTGCATACTCTCCATAACACGAGAAAACTATAACTTTAAAATCTATGCTTTGAATTTTGGTAGCACGGCAACATGTTTGTTCAAGTTGAGATCATGAGTTGTTGATTTAAAGTACAGGCTCCTACAGAAACTGATGAATGTGTAACTTAATACAGGTCAGACACCGATTCCCTCTACTCTGCATCGTCCATCAAGAGTACCTACACATCTCCTCAGAGGTAGGAAATGTGGTACAGCAGTGTTTTATTGATAGACTGTCTCACTGAATCCAACTTACTGTGAACCCCCCTTCATGGCCTCTGTAGGACTGTGCTTGAGAAGGACCTGTGCACCATATGCCATAAGCCCTTCACCGCTGATGCCAAGATGGTCCTGGATGACATGAAAATCAAATGCCATGCCGTCTGCTTCAAGGTGAGATCCCCGTCACGTGGTATTATCATTACATCAATCCATTAAAAAACGATCAAGATATCATGGGAGACTGTAACCGTAACAGGTAAACTTGTGTTTGTGTCTTGACAGTGTGACGTATGTTACATCTCTCTGGGTCATCTGAAAGCTGGGGACAGCATGTGGCTTTACAAACGCATGGTGCACTGCGAGAATTGCTTTGATACCGCCAGAGGTAAAAGCACCTCCAATGAATACAAAATCCGATAAGTCACTGCAATGCCTGTCTATTTTTACTTTCAGTTTTATTTGCTGAAAAACGGATTCATTAAAAAGGTAATTTCCTTTTTTTTTTCAGAGAAATGGCGTTGCTGAGTACCATCACCTCAAGCCAGTGGAAAAGAGATCTGTTTATCACCATGTTTGGGTGATATAGGTTCTTTCCACTTCAGCTGTAAGAGTCAGAAAAATATCTTTATCCATGGGTGTTTGGACAAATATCAGTAGGGGTTATCTTACTTTTCAGTGACAGGCACACAGCGTTGTAGCCAGCTCTGCTGTTGAAATCATCTCTGTATCTACCCTTTTTTACAAATGAACAACAGCATTCATGAGATGCTCTAAATTCTATATCTTTTAAGGGAATGTTATGCATAGATTTGAGATAATGCAAAGTTTAGGGCCGGGTGCTATTTCTGTGTGCAATAAAGCCAACCACTGTAACTTTATGCATTAAATGGTTTAAATCATGTGCATGCTTGTTTGTGTTTACTTTGTTAAGGCCTCCTCAAAAGGAAAATGTGTTTTTCTTCTTGTTCTTTTCTGGGATGTTAGATGTGCACTGTGCAGGTTGTTTTCAAAATCCTCTGGTAAGTAAGTAAGATTACCGGTGTCCAAAAAGGATTTGTGACATCATAAATCAGTCACCAATAAAGTCTTAGTTCTGAAAATAGGTTTTTCCTTGTTCAGACGAGATTGTAAACAGATTGATTGTGCTAGTGGGTACGACCATAATTCCTTTTTTTGGCCCTAGATTATTCTGAGAAATAGGTTTTTGGTCTACCTAATTAGTGTCTTGAATTAATTATTTGAAATTTTATAATTCATCAAAGTAGAAAAGAGCATATTTAGAATTTTTAAATTTATTATATACACTGTATATATATACATTTGCTCATAGTCTAAAATTATATCTTAAATGTATATGTGTATCTTTTTATATTGTTAAAAGAATAAGAACAGTAAAATGATCTAATGAAAAATGCGAGCGAATATGAGAATGAATTCAGGACTCGCTGTGAATTTAAGACAAATTGAGGAACATTATAATTTATGTCAAATTTGTATGAAAGGTCCAAGGGTGAAAAAAAAATCTACCAAGATCTGATTATATGAGATACAACAAAATGAAATAATTTGTTGTTCAACGTGTAGCAATCTATTTACCAAAATAAAGAAAACGTCGTGGGGATGTATGGTAGTTTATTCTGAGAATTTAAAATTGTATTGAAATAGAATAGACCACACTGGAGTGGAACAGAACTGCTCAGAGAAGAAAGCCTCCTCAGCAGTGGTGTGATGATGGGAGTTCTATCGGCCAATCAGATGGAGGCTGTGCAGTCATCCCAGCAGCAGCAGCATCAGTCCGGTGTGTGTGTGTGTGTGTGTATATGTGTGTGTGTGTGTAGCAGTTTACAGGGGAATCTGGACACCCTCTGAATCGAAGTGAACGGGCAGGCCGTGTTTTTGCCTCCTCAATGTTCTTTTTAGCAAATGGAAGCAGGCGTGCTGAGTCCCCGGGCGATGGCAGACATCAACGGCAACAATAAAATCTCCAACGCGGAGCTGGAGGTGCTAAAGCTGCAGGAATTAGTCCGAAAATTGGAAAAACAAAACGAACAATTGCGGACGAGGGCGAACGCTGTAAACAATTGCTCGTCCGGGCCTCGTCTCCAGAGCCCGCCGTCGTGTCTGCACGGAGGTACGCCGTGTCCGGGTGACAATTTCCCCCGGAATCACCGCGTTCCCAGCCCGACTCCGTCCCATCCGCCCGGGCCGTCCGAGGAGCCGTTCGCCTATTTTCAGCCGAGCTCGGTGTCTCCCGACGCCGCCTCGGAGGAGGGGGACAGCGGCACCGTCGGACCCACGACTGTTCTGGATGAGGTGGATCTCCTGGACCTGAACGCGGTGCTGCCGGTCGGACCCTCTGACAGCTGGTAACTCCTCATACTGTTTTTAATACCAGACTTTGACATGTAATAGATGCTTTATAGACTAGAGAGACTATTTGTAATGCTGATCTCCCCTTCTATCGATTACATTAATGATTCTTTGGCTTTGGGGTTTTTGCTCAGGGAATATTGATCAGGCTGTAGGTATCCCAGAATCCTCAGTGCTGACTGCATGCAGCATGGGTATCAGTTCATAGTCCTGGGATGAAATTAGAAACAGGGACCCCCTTCAGCCCATGATCAAACACTCAGGCTTTGTGTATGCAGTGTTTAGCTCCAGGCTAAACTACTTTAAAGGGAGCCCACACACACACACACACAACTGACATGCTGACTACTGTATCTCATGTGGAAAATGTAGCACACAGCCCTGATGGTATCAGTGTTCCTCAGCAGTGCTGGTGCATTCTCACTCCACTTCGCACAACTAATTGACCTCAAGTCCATAACACCGTGGCCCAGTTACTTCATAAAATGTTAGGTTCAGGGCATGCCACATAACGCTGCCGCACAGGTTCGATTCCGACATGTGCCCTCTCTGTGCCCTGTCCTTCTTGTTTATCTCTCTACTGTACCTATCATAACAAAGCAGAAATGCCATAAAATGAAATGGAATGTTACATCTTATGTAACTTATTGGTTTTTGTCCATCCGAGATACAACAAGAAGGTGGAAAGTCCAGCAGGATTTGTACACTAGTTACCCCCGAGTGTCAGTGACGCCTCAGTGAGCCTCCTCAGCTCTTTTTGTCAGTGTACATGCGATGATCGGTGCTGATGAGGATCCTCTGATGGGGGGCTTTTGTCTGCGATCACACAGCGGAAATTTGATACAAAATCCTATTGCATGACTGAAGCATATGGGAGCTTTAATCCGTCATCCTCAGATCCTTTGGCCTCAGTTGTGACACAGTGATTTTCATGTTGGATGTTTACAAAGCTCGTTCTGCCACAAGCTCCAATTCTAAGGCCGACCAACATTTAGCCTTTGAGTCCTTCACACGTTGGGTCAGGTGACAACAACAACCCTCACATGACTCCCACGAACCAGAAGGGGTGTCAACTGGCCCAATGCTTCAAGGTCCTCCTCAGCATAAATGGAGGTTTACTCCTCACCATTGACTTAAAGCTGAAGATGAAAGTTGGATGAGTGGTGAGACATCTCTGGTCAGATATGTGCCCTGATAAAAGCTGCTAACAGTGGAGAGGTAATGTGTTCCTTTGATGAATCTAATGAGGTGCGTAATGTGGTTTAGTCTAGCACGAGCAGTCGGATCTATAGTTGAAGTGAAGGCTATCCACAGCTTCCAATAGGAACAATAGGAAATAATACCATGAAGGCCATAGCACTATAACAGACATGCACTCACGTCCTATACATCATTGCAGGGAATGAAGCTTTTACCACTTATCACATTTCATTTTACTCCGTTGGTTGTACCGCCTATGTTGGTGCTCGTAAAATGGCGATTACTCTTTATAGACATTTTGAACCTTCAGGGTGTATTGCGTTTAGATTTTATGAAAATCTCCCCTTTGCAAGACCATGGGGATTGCCTTTGCTATATAAAGTGGCCTTGTCTAACTGGGTTATTGGCCTGAGAAATATTACCGCTATAAAAATCACCCCGTGGTTCCTTGAGGTCCTGGCAGCTTAATGCGAATGAATACGGACATGAATTGATGTACAGATTAAAACAACAGCTTTTTGGATTCTGGTTTTCATTTTAATGTCATTGTCACTATGTTCCGCTATAAAATAACAACATGGGTTATGCTGTAATGTATTAGAGCATGTGTGAATGTGTGTGTTCCATCTTCCAGGCTGTATGTGAGTCACAAAGCCAAGCTGCAGGGCGAGAGCATCCTCAGCCCTCTCCAGTGGTGCAGGCAGGTACTGGACCACCCGGGGCCCGAGGTGGAGCTGGCTAAGAGGACCCTCTGCCACAGACTGGATCAAGGTACCAAGTACTTACAGACCAGATTAACTGCCTACATCTGGACATCTGGACATCTGCCTCTCACTCTCCCTGACATGTGACCATAAGTTGTGATGCAACACATGAACAGTCTTTACATGGATTTAGCATGGACGTAGCACTTCGTGAAGCTGGGAATTCTACAACTGACCATTTGCGTGCATCGCTGTCCGTGAGATGATAGTTTGTTTCTTATAGTAGCTAAACTATTTCCCACGGGAAGATTGTTTCTATTTTTATGGAAATCAAACAGACCAGTCTTTATCTCCATGGTGCACTTAAAAGCAGTTTTTCGACTATGGGGATTAAAAAAGATTTAATTTCGAGGACCTCCTGCTGTGCGGGAAGGGAAGGCGTCACATTGTGTTAAGTGCAAGACAGTGTAGAACAGGGTGAATGCCATCCTCCCGCTCTGGTTTAATTATCACTGTCGTTTCATTGTGATCTTCTGCAAGAGGCTTCAATTAATCGAATCTCCACGTGCAACTGTATAAAAGGTCATTCAAACGCTCAAATCGATCAAAACATGCTATTTTCAAATCTAATCTCAAATTTCACCTTTGTCAAATGCCCGCAGCTGCAGCCAGCGACGCTCAGTCAGATTGGATGCTAAAGGTTTAGACTCGTGCGGATGGCGTGTGGATATGGTTGCCATAGAAACCCTGCTTACATTAACTCGCCTTTGAAAGCCGATTTGTTCAGCACTCGCTGGTTTAGGCGTCTGTACAAGAGACACTTGTACTGTAAAACCATGCATCCTCTGTGCTTAGGTGTCAGTGCATGCAGTGTGTCTGTGTTTGTGTACTTTCATGTTGTTTTGAGCGTGTTGTGGCCCCACTGTGGATCTATTTATGTGCATGTATTGTGTGTTTGTAGATTTGGATTAGTGAGAGAGAGTACCGTTGAAGGTAATTTTTCTAAAGCTGTATTCAGTGAAGGTTGGCTCTCCTCCTCTGGCTCATGAATACTTCCTTGTCCCTGAGCTCCAGTAGCCGTTGTTTTTGTAACTTTGCTGTGAATGCTAGTTTTATTCACCAGTGGTCGAGCCTAATTGTGTCAGGAATGCTAAATCCACCAAAAACCGCTGCATGTGCCTCGCTCATTTCCAATCATTGGAGTTAACACAGCAATGCACGTATTCACGGTACTCCAGATCTCATTCTGATTTTGGAAAAGGGATCAGGCGATGTACCCTACATGCACAAATCGGCGCTTATCCTAAGATCCTCTCCAAAAACAGCTTACTCGGCGTTTTCGCAGCGTAAGCTTCAGCATAACCTAAACCTTGTCTTACTGTATCAGCCCCTGCTGTCCAAGCTGTGCTGTGACCAGCACAGATCTGCAAAAAGCAGATTAACATTCATCCAAAGTGTGTAAAAATAATGAGTGTATGTATGTGTGTGGCTGTGTTTTACGTGGTGAAGCAATCAGACTAACTCAATCGCTCGCTGCAATCTTGTCTCTAGCCAAGCGTTGGCGAGGAGTCTCCCCAGTCCGTCCATACAGCTACATAGAGGGGCTCTCCACCTTCAGCTGCCCCACCCTGCCTTACACTAAACCTGCTGCACTAACCGAGCCCCCAGGTAACACGGTCTGACACCATGCATGAATGCAACTGCTAACACAAGTATCACTGTAACTTATGATGGGCACCTGTCTGTCATTCATAGATTCTGTAGCTTTTCATGAATTCAACTATTATTACTCTTGTGGATGAAGAGGGTTATTGACATTTTTATGAAAAAGATGTAAACACCTATTCAAAACATTGTAGGCAAAGAATTGGCATCAAGGCATTGTAGAGTAAATGTAGCCATAGATTAACAGTTAGTTGTAGATCAGATTAAACTGGGTTGGAGATATTATGTGGTCATGTCCTGAGACAGGCGGAGAGAAAGAAAATCCACAATGGATCTGTCCGTCCTCCAAATCATACATGAGCCAACGTTAGTTTTAATTAGCATATTAGGGAGTTATCTGGGATTTAATCAGCTCTCTGTGTTGGTGTCTCCTTCCCTTCCAAGCTTCACTTGCTTCATCCAGTCAGCCCTTTCTCCAGCAGACCCTCCCTCTCAGGGCCATCTGCAGTGACAGAGCACCCACCTTCCTGTCCAACTCCACAGTCCACAGTAAGACCTGTTTGCCCTTTTCTGTCATTCATTTTTGAAATTTCATCAAAACACTTTCAGAGCATCTTAAAGCTAAAGATTGCTTGGCCTGTGATAACGGCCCCACTGCTGCTCCATGGTTGAAAAGCCCTAATGTGTATCCTGTTTGTTCGTAGACATTAGTCGTCGGCATGCTGCAGTCAGCCCCCAGTCTTCATTGGACAGTGAGGTGGGTGTGTCTGAGCTGGAGGGCGACTCCATCTCCATGGGCTACAAACTTCATGACATGACTGATGTGGAGGTCATGGCACGACTTCAGGAGGAGAGTGAGTCAGCTCTCTAACTGCCCAGTACACGTTACAAGAAAACTCTTAAAAAAAGTGGATAACGCCACCAAGGCTGAAGAAACACAGACAGAAAATGTGTATTGTGGCTTAAATGAAACATAAAAAACATATGTTGTCAGGTTTTTCTCCATAAGTCTAAAAGATACATCAAAGCTTTTATCATGCTACCTAATCTACATAATCTTAGCTACAGATTAGTGGTGAAAACAGAGCCTTGGTAGGGGTGATAAAGTCAAATTATTGTAATTTTAGTAATGAAATTATCTGTGCAAACACATGCATAAGTATTGCAGATGCACTGTACATGTTTAGCCATAAAGCTTTCATGCATATCAGTATTTGAATTTAGCCTGATAGAATCGATCTCATAATAAAACATGAGCTGTTTGACTTCTGAACAACAGTTCTTGAGTTTGCAGTGTGCTATATTACAATGTCCTGGATTGTTGTTTAATAATGCAGAATATTTCAGAAAAAAAATGTTCTTCTGTATCAGTAATTCAGCGTGAGTCTAATGGCTTAATAATAGATGAGGAGTGTAGGTGACATCCTGAATCAACATGTCCACTCTGCAGAGAAACGCTATGATCTGTCATCCCTCAGGTCTGCGACAGGACTACGCCTCTACCTCAGCCACGGCCAGCCGCCGCAGCTCCAGTTTCTCCATACACTCCCTCAGGCACTGCAAGATGGATCTGGAGGAGGAAGACGAGGAGGATGAGGGCTGTGACCAGCTTCCTCCTCCCCAACCGCGACTCTTCCGTACAGGGTCAATGCAAAGAGGCAGCCTGCCTCATTCCCATACGTTCTCCAGTATCAGGGACTGTAGACGAAACTCCTCAAGCCCGCAGTACTCACTCAGCGGGCTGTCGCAGTACTCCGGACCGTCCAGCATGACCACAGAAACACACACAGCATACAGAAACAGCACAGGTCAGTGGGAGTTATCGCTCATTTTTACCCCATGCAGTTGAGTGACTGCAAAAATTCTGAATTCTCACCACAATGAGTAAAAATAGCCAAATCTTGAAATTGATGAACAAATTAACTCACATTTTAGATTATCCAGGTTTGTGTTCTATATTTGAGAGGAATCCCTCAAGTTTGATTATTAAAGATATGCAAAGATGACAGCAACAACAAAATTTGAGCATTACATGAAAATTTTGTGTTTCACTATAAATACTAATACAAACACAAAACAACAGTAAAATATATAAATTACTAATACAGTGTATCAAATACTTCATATGAAACCTGTATCTACTGCATGTCATTTATTCTAACATACATACCATACCATGTCAGCCGATAATACGGATGCAGGATGACCTGAATTGTTAATGTGGTTGCACAGACAAGCTACGGAGAAGCATGCCCAACCTGATCCGAGCACCCAGCATGCCCAGTGTTCCCAGTATTCCATGCCTGGCTTCCCCTGTCAACCCCTCACATGGCCCCTCCTCCTTGCCAATGATATCCTCCCTTCGGAACAGCCAGAGCTTTGACTCGTCCAATGGGCTTGCACGGCTCCAGTCCTCCAGTAAGACACTTTCCTCTCTGTGTGTCCATGTCTATGAATTCAGTCCTACAAGGCTTGTTTTTATTCACACATCCACTGGATAAAAGCACATCCTTTTCATTTCACAATTAACAGCTATAATTTTACATTTTTCCCAAGGTATTCTTTAAAAATACTGCCAATCACAATTATCATTCAGTGTTTTTTGCGATATGGGTCCAGTGCACATGAACATGTTCTTATCTAGAGCATTGCAGAGCCTTTTTATGGTAACTCTTCTATTGTTCTCTGCTCTATGTTTAAGTTCCTCCCCCAGGCCAGCTCAGTCAGCGTGTCCAGAGTGTGGGGAATTTTCCCTCCACGCCCCGACACCCTCTAAAAGCAACTGCCTATGTAAGCCCCACAGTCCAACAGGGTCCCACGTCCACCTCCCTCTCCACCTCTGTCAGTCTGGGCTCCATCTCCAGCAGTGCCGTTCTGTCTCAGCCCCTCAAACCCAGCATCAGTTTGGTACCACAGCCCCTTAAAGCAAACACACACCAGCTGGCTGGCCCCCGCAGTTCCCTTCCTCGGCCAGCTTCCTTTATCGGAGCAAGTGGAGTTCCACGCTCCAGCAAAATGGCACAGCCAACACGCAGGTATGGGTTTACACGCACACAGCTGCAATTAAGGCAACAATCCAGGACAGTTTGTTGCTAAATTATAATAGATGAATTAAGAGAATTCAGACCGGGTGAGGATATGTATATTTACATGTTAAAGGCAGAAGTACTTACAACATCTAGGTCATCATTTAGGTCTGTTACTCAAAGTACACCAACATTGATTTATGCTATAACATTTGAAAAGATATATGTATATTATATCCCTCATCTGTGCCCCTACTGGGCATTTTAGAACAGTTTTCAGGTGTTTAAACATTTACACCGATTGGCTTGAGGAAGGTGGTATAGTAATAGATAAAAAGACCGTCTGGTTGAGCTGCGACAGCGGAACCAGTTGAGTGTTTATTATCCTGGATTTATCCATCTAAATGTACTATGCGGTCTCTACAGCCCAACAAAATGTAAATTGAGTATGTTTTAGGCCTGATTAAACAGGCTGTTTACTCACTAATCACCTTCACATTTTGCCTCTCGTCCTGTAGTTTGCTGCCTCCCCCAAAGAGCCTGGCTGCCCTGACTGCATTGAGGGACGGCAGATGGAAAGATGGCTGCTACTGAACACACACAATCTGAAGGAGGTGCACAGGGTAACGCTGCACAGGATCCAACTGACGAAGAATTTTGCTGTCAGGGGGTCCCAGTCTTGGGTTGCGGTCCAAGAGAGAGTGACCAAGTGAGATTTGAGAAGCACTGTTGTTTGCGTCGGACAAAGAAGAGACAGAGAGCTGTATGGGTCCAGCAGGCTGGATCTTTACCGTACTACCTGATAAAGCAGCCTGGCAATATTAATCTGTTGTTTAATATGAAGTATTTGATTTTATTTGTGTTTGTGTTCTTCCATTGTGTATAGTTTATCTCCGGCTGAAAGGAAATACTACAGTACAGTAGTACAACACTGTGCTTACAGAACATGTTTGAGGACATACTTTTGAATTCCTTTGATTGATTGATTTAAATTTTGCAGTGATTCGTCATGTGAGATATGAAGTTAAAACTGAATTTGTGTTATATTTTGTGACTGTTACAATTCATATGACTTATATTTATTGGCTGAACACTTTTGATTAGATACAGTACATCATTAATTCATCTAAATAAATTGTCATCTTTGTTTATCACTAAAACACACACACGGTAACTTTTCAAATATTTTTTTGGCTGTATTCTTATCAGTACTGTTTACATGACAGCCAGAATCTTTTTGATTAACATAAAAGCTGCAATAATATTGCACATAGAGCCCTCATGCTTTTTATGGATGTGTGTATTTAAGGAGGAGGTGAATTTTCTAAAGAGAATAAAAGCTTTTCAACGTATTTCTCTGCTTTCTGTTCTTTCAGATTACAGTTGACATGGAAAAAAATTGATTCATTTATTACTGTTTATTATATCCTTACAGTTTTAATAGAACGCATACTTGTTTACCTGGTAGCAGAGGATTTCACCCACTTATGAACCCCACTGCAGCTAAACTGACTAATCTTTAACAGGTTAGTTTGTTGATGTTTAATCTCCCCAGTAACGCTTCAAACCATGCTCATTTTTAGCACACTGCACTTAGGTAAGGAGGTAAGGAAGGTAAGTTACTTACAGACCTGAATACTATTCAATGTTTTGGACCGTAAATGCATGTCTGTTGAATTGAATCTTTTCAATCTCTGTTTCTTAAAAGTCAGTTAGTGTGACCAGAAACACCAACTTTTGGGATTTGTTATGATGCCCAACAGAGCACAAGAGGTTTGTGTTTTGTTTCGTAATTCAGTTTCAGTTGAAGTTAAAGCTCTCCACCGTTTGGTTTTATTGCTTTTTTCATTATTGCAAGAATGTGAATTTGTTTGTTATTTCGTTTTTTTGTAGGATGCTGTAATCAACATGAAGACATTGCAGGAGATTTCCAGCCAGCTGGGATTTGAGTGGCCAGTTTTGGCATACGAGCTTGGCTTTAACAGAGCTGAAATCGGACAGTTCCACATTAAATCCACTGACAAGAAAGTCCAGGCCAGGAACATGTTGGAAAGCTGGTAAAGTCTGTGTGTGTAATGTGTGTGTCCTTTAAAGATTCAGCTCAACTTTGTGCAGTAGATTGTAGTGTCATGTTGGTGACTAAATATCATACATGTTAACATACATGATAGATGATTCAACACCTTAGAACTGACATAAGACAAGTGGCTTTATGTTATTTATCCCATCAGGGAATCTGAAAAATACAGAATTTTTGAGGATGATTGCCATATTTTTACTTATAGATATTTTTATCAAATTTTATGAATCTTGAAGAGTAATGAAAATCTGCTAATGATGATATAGGTGTTTAGGCAAAATATTGGGGGTTGAAAATAAACATATTAATGGAAAGCATCTAAGAGAAGACTATATTTTAACTGTCTAACAATGCAACTTCTTGTGGAAACAGTAGGTGTCTGTTTATATGGAGATAGCATTACAGTGTATCTGTGATAAGCTACAATCAGATGATAATTTGAAATAATTGTACATTTCTTCTGGTTTGGAATGTGCACAGGTATGAGAGGTCGTGGGACAAGCTCAATAAGACCAAGCTGCTGCGTGATGGACTGGAGCGCGCAGGGCGGCGTGACTTGGCTGAGAGGCTGCGTTGCCTCCATTGGGGTCAACAGAAGCTGAGTCGCAGGGTGGAGCTGCCTTCTGCCTTCCCCTTCCTCATCACTGTCCACAAGACCATCCACAACCAAGACAGACTACGCAGGATCAACGAGCTCAACCGTAAACGCACTTAAAGAAAAAGTTACCAAAATGATATCTAATCACATAACGGACAAGCATTTCGTCATTAATCTTGAATCAGAGGGTAAATGTGTACTGAACATGTGAGTGTGACTCAGTGATTTTCAATATGCACCTTTACTGTATATCAGTAATATTTGAAAGTCAGACTGAAGTCCTTCAACATATTGTGCTGGAGGATATAAATCACAGAGATTACCTGTCTTCCTGTGTCCTTGACGATGATTTATTGTGAATAACCAGCCTTATAGTACATGAAAGCCTATGACAATGTCCATAAAGTGCTTCATAGATGTTCAAATGATGAGGTCAGGTCTATTTTATGGGTTTTTGGAAAGCTCGGGAGAGGACATGAGAACTGCTTTTCCCATTTTTGTGAGACAGATTTCAGTCTGTAATAATCTAGTCTGAATTGATAAGATCTGGTGTGATGGACATTGATATTGACATTATTTTATGCAGTCCTATAGTCTTATTTAAAGAACATCAGATACATTTAATATGCCTTTTCACACGAGTACCCCCTTAATAATTGAGTAGGCCAGTTATGAGACTTATTTCAAAAAAATCTCAGAATTTCTAGAGAAGTTGTAAGTAAAAAAAAGTCTTACAAACAATGGAGTAACCATTTAACTTTTAGAATTTTAGTTAGAATAATTTTTATTTCTTTATTTTGATTTTTGATTTTTGACCTCATCAACATGTGCTACTGTAGCGTCTCTCCTGCGACGCACTACTGACATCTAGCGGCGGCTCTTTCGTGTTCTCGCGATGTTTCAACAAAATAAACATCTAGGCAGCGAGAACATGAGCAATGGCAAGAGGACAGAACCCTGGAGAAGAATTCCATACAATTTTCAATAGAAACGACGCATCGGACTTGTCGAATCACGAATATGAGTCAACTCAGACTCGTATTTTTAAGATTATTGTCATCGGAGACTCCAATGTGGGAAAGACGTGTCTAACTTACAGGTTCTGTGGGGGAACATTCCTGAAGAACCCGGAGGCAACGATCGGGGTTGATTTCAGAGAAAGGTCACTAAGGCTCGATGGAGAGAGCATCAAGGTAAGAGGATACACACAGGTGAGACGTAGAGCTGTCAGACTGACCCGAACTAAGGCTGAGAGCAGACCACATCCCCACGATCATCCCATAAAACATCTTATCACAAACAGAAACATATAACGAACAGATAACTGAAGACGTCCAGGCCGCTTTATTTGTGTTGTTACCAGTTCATAGCACATAATGGGTATGTGCAAAACAACAATAATAATGGAACCCTGAACCCAAACTTAGTCCCAAGTCACATTGTAAATTTATGCTTGTTACTATACTACACGCTGTTCAACTCCAGAAAAACGCATTTTGATTTAGTAATTGGCTACATGTTGCATTATGTGTATTACACCTAAATGATTGACTTTGAGAGGACAATGACACACTGACTGCTAAACCAGACATTTAGCACTGCATTGTTGTTGTATGTGTATGTATGTATGTACAGATGTGTGTGGTTGGGTGTGTCTATGTATATTTGGTTCTGTTCCGCTCTGTTGTCATTAGCTTCTGGATGACTTTAATTTCCTTCGGGATTAATAAAGTATCTATCTATCTATCTATCTATCTATCCATCCATCCATCCATCCATCTATCTATCTGTCTATCTAATGGTCACTATAATCATACTTTTTTACTCCAGAAATTTGTAAATGTGGTATGTTGATTATTAATGGGTTTTTGATGTGAATAGGTCCATTAAAGTTATACAAAATCCCGATGATAATAATCCTGATAAAATGGGTACCAAACTGCCTGACGCGCAGTGAAGTCAACTACAGTGAAAATGTTAATGATGTTGTAATAACAAAGGAGGCGGAATATCAACATATAGTCAAAGGCATCACCAATAACTCTTAAAGATGAGATCTTAAAAGATTATTTCATATCAGTGTTTGTTTGTGTTGTTCCAGTTGCAGATTTGGGACACGGCAGGTCAGGAGCGCTTTAGGAAGAGCATGGTGGAGCACTACTACCGCAGCGTCCACGCCATCATCTTTGTTTATGACGTGACCAGACTCTCTTCCTTTGAGAACATCCCCGAATGGATTGACGAGTGCAGCCGGCACTCTGTGGGGCCCCTGGTGCCCCGCATCTTAGTAGGCAACAAATGTGACTTGAGGGATCATAGGGAAGTGGCCACGTCCTATGCCCAACGTCTAGCCGACAGCTATAACTTCCCTCTGTTTGAGACTTCTGCTAAGGACCCTGCTGAGAAGGAGCACGTCGATGCTATCTTTCTGACACTGGCCTACAGGCTGAAGAGCCACAAACCCCTGCGACTGAAGCAGCCGAGCGAGAGCAGCATCAGTCATCTGTGGAACCAGAGAGAACAGGAGACGGCAACCTGTCATTGCTGAATTTACCTCCATGCAACACACAGGCCACAGTTAAAAGTCTCCATGGACATAATGATGTTGACAATGGCAGTATTAAATTAGAAAAAGAGGAGGGCATTATGATCAGGAGAACTGTAAGTATGGAAGACGGGAATCTCCCATTTTTACCTCCTGTAAACCACATAATGACACATAATGTGCCTGCAGGTTTGCACAGTAACATGTCAATGAAGTGCATGTGAATGTATGCAGAGGTACAGTATGTCAGATATTAGCAGCTCAGTCTGCACATTAAGTCACTTTGAGCAAAAGTCAGCATGTCGGAATGCACTTTAGTTTGGGGACAAATTAGAAGCAATCAACTGTCCAGCAGCACTATATCTTACATATTCAATTGATAGTGAAATGTAAAAATGATTGATTTCAATGAGGCAAAATGGACCAAAGGAACAACTAACTGTGAAGAAAACCATGCAATAATTTCCCCTAGTAGATATTTAAAGGGGAATTTGTATTCATGTGAAAACGCAGCGTGAGTACAGTGTGATTTTTGATGCTGTTATGGAATGTTTAAAATGGAAATATGAATATAACCAGCTTTTTGTCTGCTCATTTGCATATACAGTTCGTCAAACTCGATCAAGCCAAGAGGACTAATTAACCCACGTAGCTATCCAGTGAGATGAGATGCAACTTTGATTAGCTTGAGAAGCATGAGTGAATATCGCTGAATACTCAGTGATCCTTGAAATGCAGTTGATGCCATGATGTATTTTGGTGGTGTGGTAAACAGCTGACAGGTACTTGTGTTGCATGTACATCATTATGAGAACACAATACAAAATGCTGCAAAATAAAAATGTTTTTAATAGCATTATTAAGAGTTGAAATATTTTCATCTGATCAAGCACACCGACCTTTTGTTTCGTTGTTTGTTTATTATATTTAATTGTTTTAATAAACAATGAAATGTTATTTTAACAGCATGTCTGAGGACGCTCTCTCGGTTGCAGCGCCGACCAGTGGCCAGATTTTGCATAGCTTCGGCTCTGCTACGGTGGGTCGTTGTAACAGAACTGTTTCAAACAAGGCTTAAACACAAACACTGGACTTTCTGATTTCGTTAACACAATATCTGACTTAAAATATTCTCTGAAGACCGTTAGGTGAATTCCAAACAAAGCCATTACAAAAATAAATTGTGATATTCAACTTGCACTGCCTCTTGCCTTGGAGATTGTATTAAGTATATACAGTTTATTTAAAATTTGATACTCACTTAATTCGGTTGTCATATTTACGGATCAGCAACATGTCTTTGAATGCTGCATTGAGCGGGGCGTTCAGTATTCTCCGCGCGGCGTCCCTTTGCGGCCATGGTAACTGCCGACGGCACCAGACCTTTGACACAAAGACAAACATGAAAAAGCGTTTTACGGGCGGGTATGTGAAGTATTTCCATGTATAATATGTACGTTAAATGGTTTAATTGTTACACGACTCCTTTGGTCTCACGGTAATTGTGACACATAATGACAAGTTTCACGTTATTTTGCGTTTGTATTCTATCTGTAGCCTAGCTGAATTAAGCTAACGAAAGCTAATGTCTGCGAGTGTGTAAACATGGAGAGAAGCTAATGGGAATAGCGGTTTAATTTTACAGTCAGGCGTAAATGCCATAGATAAATTGTTTTTAGATGGCTGTGCAAATGAAATTTGATAGAGACACGCACGGAACTCGACCGTCATGCCTTACAGCAGGAAAAACAGGTGTAACTAATAGCGTTAATGACGGCTCCGTTACATTTAGGTTTACCAGTGAGGAAATCGAGACGACATAAGCAGAGCGCTGCTACATTAAAAGAAAACGTTACTGAAGGCTGGATTTACATGGATCTCCACACGACGCACCCAACAAATGAGGTCTGATGTCATCCCAAATCACAATAATAATCAATGAAAACAATTTGCTGAAATAATTGTATTTGTACTTACCAATAACAAAAACAGCTAATGTTAATAAACGTAAGATAACCTCTGGTTTGGGGTTAATAAACGTAAGATAACCTCTGGTTTGATAGCATTTTGGAGCTAATTGGACATAGATAAGACTGAGAGTTTGGTTTGTGGAAATGCTATAAGCACAATAAGTCTGATAACAAACATGAGGCTCCTCACAACTAGAATGCTACCATATGTTTTATTGTTCGTACCCGTCTGTGTTCATTAATGTGTTTTTGTTACATGGCTTAATGAAATGCAACCATGTTTCATTTCAGATAATTGTTTTTTCTTTTCATCTGGTTAGAATTCAACATGAATTTGGCAGATATATGTGATAACGCCAAGAAGGCCCGTGAGTTTGCTTTGCTGGGGATCTATGACTCCTCCCTGGTGTACTACCAGGGTACCATTGAGCAGATCCACAAGCATTATCAGTCCACTAGGGACCCTGCATTAAAAGTGAAATGGCAAAAGGTGAGGCCACTCAATCTTTGACTACGTTGTAGATCTACTTCTATGCTTTTCACACACCTTTCTGTTTTACCGGAGGTGTTCTGTACATCATTCTGAGTGTTGGCTGAGATTTTAATTTTGTTAGTCATTTTGTTAAGACTATCATATAGTATGAATAGAATAAATGCCTCTGTGAGGGCAGCAAATTCTTTTTACTTTTATGTACCACTGTTTTGAACGAGTTTTGAGGATGCTCTCTTATTACAGATGTTGACATAATTCCCCTCTTTTTGCGATCAGGTGAGGCAGGAACTGATAGAGGAATGTGAGCAGGTGAAACGTATCGAAGCAACACTGCAAAGCTTGAAGACAAATAATCCAGTTGACATCCTCGTTCCTCCACCAGAGGAGAGACCTGAGGAGGATCCAGCTGTTTGGCCGCCGCCTACCCCTGCAGAACCCAGGTGTGTGTGTGTGTGTGTGTGTGTGTGTGTGTGAGAGAGAGAGAGCAGACCATATTAATACCATTGTCATATAACAACATATTGATAAACGTTGCGATCAGTGTCA
>OMNV01007799.1:0-17519 GCA_900303265.1 Brotula barbata | reverse complement strand
CAGGTGAAACGTATCGAAGCAACACTGCAAAGCTTGAAGACAAATAATCCAGTTGACATCCTCGTTCCTCCACCAGAGGAGAGACCTGAGGAGGATCCAGCTGTTTGGCCGCCGCCTACCCCTGCAGAACCCAGGTGTGTGTGTGTGTGTGTGTGTGTGTGTGTGTGATCCAAAGCAGACGCTGTCTCATAAACAATTGATAAGGCAAATCTATTACATTTTCCCTTTTAAAATTAGCTTTGGTGTCCCCATCTGCAGTGTGTTTTCTATTATATTGTGCATGATTGTTTGTATGTGTGTGTGTGTGTGTATGTAGGAATCCCACTGCATTGAGGCGTCCCAATAATGGTGTGAAGCAGCAGAAGGATACCCCAAGTCTTCAGCCTCGAGTGGCAGGGGCAGGTGGGCGGAGTCAGGCCAACCCAAAAGCAGACCGACCGGGACCCAGAGATGTCCGTGGCACCAAAGTTAAAGACGAGAAGGTTAGACAGTTCAGTTAATCTGTCAGATAGGTAAAAACCATCACCAACCAATCTGTGCTGCTGTCATGAATATCATAAAGGAGTATGACAACACTTTCTATTGGTCTAAACATGTGAAACATTTTTCTTCCTCAGGGAAGGAAAGGAGGTGGAGATGGGGCAGAGCTGAAAAAGTTTGATGGGACGGGACATGATAGTGACCTAGTGGATAGTTTAGAAAGAGATATCGTATTCCGTAACCCAAACATACACTGGTATGTTGACATACACACTCTCACAGGATCATTTTTTTACGCTGCTGTAACTGTTGTCTGAACACTGCCTGCTTAATTTTTTTGGCAAAATTGTAGGGATGACATTGCTGATTTGGAAGAAGCGAAGAAATTGTTGAGAGAAGCCGTGGTGTTGCCCATGTGGATGCCTGACTTCTTCAAGGGCATTCGTCGCCCCTGGAAGGTACATACACATAGTATACAAATGGTAAAAGACTACACTGTGTAAGTGACAAACCCCCAGTTTGATTCTGACTCCCACTCTGATCCTTCCACTCAAAGCAAATAGATTAGTATGTAGAACAGCATAAGATCCTCATTCTTTCAGTTGGATTTGGGAATATCTTCTGTCCCATATTTTCTCATGCCTGATCAGCAGTTGGGCACCAACTGGGCACAATCGAGAGTAACAAAGGGAGTCTTAATAATCGTAGCTTTGTCTTTTGGGGTGAGTGTGTTTGTGTTTGTTTCTTTAACATCCATTATGCAAGGCCTGCTCAGCCATGCTACCATCTGCGTCTCAGTGTCGGCATGGCTGTTGAATGACCAGCCTGTGTTTAACTTCATCATGTGAGGCTTCTTTCTCTGCGGCCCTTCATGTGAGGGTTCGCTACTTCCTTGGCTTACAATGTTTGTCATTTGTCTAAGATAAGCATGCTTGATTAATTACGCTTAATTCAAATGGACTTAAAATCTTCTTTTTCAACATAGGCAAAAACACTTGTGTTACTCCAAACATTTTTTAGAACACTTTAATGAATATTTGCATGTATAAATTTCCACACAGATGCATTTGTGACTTTGCAGCAACAGCTGTAAAATGACTTAACAGAAAACAACGGCATAACAGTTAGTTACCAGTAATTTCAGCAAACCGCATAAATTGTTTGTCACATTGTATCCTTTAGCTTTGGAGACGTTATGATTCCTAAAAGGGAGCACAGTACATTAACAACTCACAGCAAAGAAGGTTGTGGGTTTGACTTCCAGGCTGACAATACTCCTTTCTCTGTGGGTTTTGCTTGTCCTCCCCGTGTTTGTGTGAGTTTCCTTCAAATATTCTGGTTTCCTCCCCCCTTCAAAGAAATGTAGCTTAGTTGAATTGCCCATAGGTGTGAATCGGACAGATTGAGTTGGCAGTCTTTATGTGTTGGCACAACCTGTCCATGGTGTACCCTGCCTTTCACCCAATGAATACTGAGATAGGCTCCAGTCCCACCACATCCCTTGGCGGCATAAGCAGTATATATTATAGATGACTCTTGTGCCTATTCCAATCATGAAAATCAATAATAAGAATGGCTTAACATTCGTTTTGTTTTCCCATTTCTGTTCTATGACAGACACACACAGTGAAAGACTTTCTATGAATTTGACATCATGCTTGTCTTTTCACAACTTTTTTTCCATATTTCTGCTCACATTGTGTGTGTACTGGTTGTAATACTTTGTAACATTTTGTCTTAGGGTGTGCTAATGGTTGGCCCTCCAGGAACAGGAAAGACCATGTTGGCAAAAGCTGTGGCTACAGAGTGTGGGACTACTTTCTTCAATGTTTCCTCCTCCACCCTCACTTCCAAATACAGGGGCGAGTCTGAAAAACTTGTCCGTCTTCTTTTTGAAATGGTATGTGTGCATGCAGGGGCTCTTTTACCCCAAACCATTCAACCATCAGCTAAAATCTGGATTTTTGCTCCATGTGACCCAGATGTAAAGTCATAAGCTGTATTTTTAGCCACATAAATAGTGCTTGGCCTATCTCTTACCCTAACACCTTGATCTAGAAAGAAATACCCGCATATCTATTGGATGGATTTTGTCAAAAGACAAAGACAAGCGATCATGATTGGTGATGAATTGCAACATCCTGACCTCTCCTGTGGTGTCACCACAAGGCCTGAATTTCCAATTTCTTTGACAACATACTGTTAAAATAGTCATTGTTAAGTGAAATTAACATCATCAGTTCACACTCTGTGTGATTACAGACCATTGATGGTGGCTGACTTATATGCAGCAGAGCAAGGAAAAACCGTTATGCATAACATGGGACCTTTAAATTTACAGCGGGTAGTTATGGTCCTTAATGGATGAATTCTCTCCCATTATTCACACGACTTCTCAAAATTGACAGGATGGATTGCAATTACACCTTTTCTCTGGTATGTATGTTATGTGCTACGCGCTTAAACCAGTGAGTCACCGGGCGCACCACGTACTGATTTTGATGCTTGTTTTATTCTTAGGCTCGCTTCTATGCACCGTCAACTATCTTCATAGATGAGATTGACTCCATCTGTAGCAGAAGAGGACAATCAGATGAACATGAAGCCAGCCGCAGGGTCAAGTCTGAACTTCTGGTTCAGATGGATGGTAAGTACGACAGTACAGAAGGAGGTGAAGTTATGGATGAATTGGTGATAATGCAAAGAAATAAAACTCAGAATGAAAGAGTTAATTATGCGATCAAATACCTGCTTGGCTTCTTTCACAAAAATCATCCTTGGAATGTCTATAAAATTTTACAAGACAAAATTACTTTGTTGTTGATTTTTTGTGACAGAAACTAGGTCCAGTGTAATGGTGTGTGTGTGTGTGTTTTGTGAGCAGGGGTGGGGGGCGCGCTGGAGAACGATGACCCATCTAAGATGGTGATGGTCCTTGCTGCCACCAACTTCCCCTGGGACATTGACGAGGCTCTACGCCGACGGCTGGAGAAGCGTATTTACATCCCTCTGCCCACAGGTGACACCATGACAACACAAGATGAACAAAACCAAGTTTCACAAACACAACAGGAAACAGAAACAATGTCCTGTCATACCAGTACTTTATTTATTCAGCATTTCATCCAAACTTCTAATTGATGTGTGTGTGTGTGTGTGTGTAGCTGTGGGGCGTGTAGAGCTTCTTAAAATTAACCTGAAGGAGGTGGAGGTGGCTGCTGATGTGGACATGGATCTTATTGCTGAGAAGACTGAAGGTTACTCGGGGTCCGATATCACTAACGTCTGCAGGTGTGTGTGTGTGTGTGTGTTTGTGTTTATTGTATTCATAGATATAATCATCAAGTTTTTTTTATTTGTCAAGTACAACAATACAATGCATTAACTCCAGGAACTGAAATTCTTGTTAGAAGCCACGTCACTACACTAAAGAAGAGAGCACAAAAAAATTGATAGCAGGAAATTTATAACTGAGAGGAATTCAATCATAGTCAGCAGAAACTAATTCACATTAGGGAAGTAGATTAAATTAACTAAATGAAATTACAGCCAAGAAGTTTGTCCCCTCTGCTCTCCTAACCACAGGGATGCGTCCATGATGGCCATGCGGCGTCGTATCCAGGGTCTGACCCCAGAGGAGATCCGAGCTCTGTCCAAAGAGGAGCTGCAGATGCCCGTGACCATGGAAGACTTCACACTCACGCTTAAGAAGATCTCCAAGTCTGTCTCTGCCACTGATCTGGAAAAATACGAAGCCTGGATGACTGAGTTTGGGTCCATGTAGAGGGAGGGACCAGAACCTCCGAGCACTGAAAATGATGAAAGTTCAGGTGATGATAGAGACGAAGGAAGAAGGACATCCAGGATTATGTAATCATCTAAGTAACAGACTTTTTTTTTTTTTACCTGGGCCAGAATGTGGATTTGATGCTGTCATCTTGGACTTGATACTTGAACGAACGTCAAATTTCCCTTGTATGGGGAATTTGAAAATAAAAAATAAAATAATTACAAAAAAAGGCTGAGCTGGAAATATACAGTGTTGATACTTGTTTGTTTTAAAGTACTGTAGTTGGAGCTTTTCATTTTATTTCCTCCAGGAGCCCACGTACCGTAGAACTGAGCAAAGCTGAGCAGAGCTGCGATTGTCATTGTTAGTGATGCAGCTTCAGTTTTAATTGTCCTGTGTTCATCGGTCAGGTAGGTTCAGTTCCATCTTCTCGTACTGTTATTACTTTACCCTTGCCCAGAGACACTTGGACAAGACAGAAACAGACAAATGCGGCCTATTATATTATAACTGAAACTGAAACTCCTCAAGTCTGATCTTATGAAGTTAGTTTTAACATCAGGTATGTAAAAAAATAGATTTAAAAGGGAAGCACGAGGAACAAAGAGGTACATGTACATCATAAAAATACTGTACAGTACATCACAGCGTGACATGCAAATGATATCCTCATCAGCGTATAAAGAGGCTTTATGTTCCAGCAGTAACGCTCACTAAACGGAGCAGACTGACCTGTGACGGTTTTGTCCATTGTGAAGTAAACTAAGTGCTGCTTTGAGTTGTTATCATGTGGAGATAAGGCGAGTCCAGCTACACTCACCGACCACTCTTCTCCTATCTTTCCAGTAACATGCACTGTGGGGCTTTCCAAACATTTGAACCTTGGACCTTTGGCACCTCTTGTATCTCATCCGTAGTCTGATCCGTGTTGTCAGTCATTTCTCACTCTCTTGTTTTTCTGCATTTTTCTGTGGGCGGCTATTGACCAAATAATGATTGAATTAAAATATTTCACATGACTGAAAAAGTATTGAGTAATCACAGAATTTCAAATTCTCGTGCGTACCACAAGGGGGTGCTTCAAGTGTTTGTGCAACGTACCACAGTTTGAGAACCACTGGTTGTAAAGGGCGTCGTTCTTTTGTTAATTAAAAAAAATGCAGATAACACCGTTGAACTTGTCATGTAAACTATTTATTTATTCATTAATTTATTCTTAATATTTCCGCCACCCTCGGCGTTATCTTCAAGCTGTGCCGGAGCCTGGCGCGTTGTTCCAGTGACGCTGCGTGGGTGCAGCGGCGCTCGGTTGCAACGCGACACTTTGCAGAGAGAGAGAGAGAGAGACAGAGAGAGAGAGAGAGAGAGATCGTTCCTCCGCTAGCGTTCCTCTTGCTGTGGGTGTGCGCTTCAGAATGGAGACCAAACCGGTGATCACCTGCCTGAAAACCCTCCTCATCGTCTACTCCTTCGTCTTCTGGGTACGTACAGACCTTTTCTACCGGGGCCTTGTTTGTTCCCTGCGCCGTGATCTGGCATTGTGGTGCGTTTTGTCGTGCGTGATGATTTGTGGGGGGCGGCAGCATCATCGACGGATTCACGCTGGGTTTCTTTCACGGAGACGGCTGCAAAATCCGAAGCGATGTCGCTGATTTGAGGGTTTTTTAGTCGTGGCTGTGCGTCGCTTTTCTCGTCTTTTGATGAGGATCCATCTTCTGTTGGGCGTCAGCGCGGCGCTCGGAGCATCATGGTTGTTACAGTGTGCACGGTGGAGGGATGCGAACGCCACCACGGTTAAACCACAGGCCTGATCCACTAAGACTCGAGAAAAGACCACAGACATCCTGCAGCCGTCAACATGTCGACGATTTAGTCTCCAACACGCTGTGATGGATTCCCTCCCCTCGCCCGTTCTACTGGTCCCCGTAGGATTATTAGTATTACAGGGGAAGGAGATACAGTAATAGAAGCTCTAACTCATTAGTGGGTGAGCCAACACAGAAGAAATGTACTCATCAGGCAATCTAATGTAGAAAGTGAAGTCATTTATGTTCATTTTTTGTGCTCATTGCTATGGTCGGATAGCAGGTGTTTCCTATTTTTAATAATAAAAATTCAATATTTCATTATAGGGCTACTCTCTGCCACCTTAAGATAGAATTTTAAATATACTAGTGAATTTGTGAAACCAAAAGTAAACAGTAAAAATTGGTAAAAGAACAAAGTCATCGTGTTAACATACACAAGAATTTTATGATTTTTGTTTAACGTAATCTTTGTGACAGTACAGGGATGAACATTTATGTCAGGACTGTTGCATCGCATTAGATTATACACATGAACCTTTAAGTGCACACACAATAAGCTTATTATCATGGATAAGTGGAATAGATAATGGATGGATGGATGGATGGACCGTAGACTTAAATTCTATGGGTCCCCCAAGGATTATTATTGTAATAGGAAATATGGTAATAGCAGGTCAAACTCAGTGCTGGCTAACATATGACACGTGTGTGAAAGTTCTCAGACGTGTAGGTCATGGTTATCCAAGAAGGGTTAAATGGAGGGCAGTCAGCCCCTTGGATGAGAGGTGAAATGTCTTCAAGTATCTTCTATCAAGTCGGGTTGCCCTCCATATAACCGTTCTTGGATAACATACCAAGTTTGACACTTCACCAACATCATGATGTAGGATAACCAGTGTTACATTTAATGTAGTCCAAAAGAAAAACTACACATTAGATAAATCCTGAACATTTTCTGCCTTTTTTTCAAGCTTTGTGAGGCGTTGGTGAAACTCCATGCTGATTTCTAGGTGATAGTCTTTGGTGGTGTTGTGTTGTACGTGTGTTCTGAAAAGGGCTGCGAACAATTGTTGACTTTATCGATACTATCAACAATGAAAAAATATTTTCATTAAAGAATCGTCTGAATATTTTAAACTAAAGCGCTGCAGCCAGAGAGGCTTATTGAGACAAAGATAGATAGTTGCTAAAGCTAGCATTAGCTAGCCCAGCCCACCTGAACGGCTCAAGACAACACAAGCTAGCATGCCAATATTAATATTTCAGTGTTCCAAAAACTGCAAGATGACCAAGAATAACACAAAAAGATGAAAGAATTGTAGTCAAACTTTAATAACCGTTATGTAATTATGATAACAAAAATGTTACAAACAAATAACTTATAATATCGTTTACAAAAGCTCTGTCCCATTTCATTTCATTTTCATTTTTTTGTACAAACCACCCGACACACCGTGTTCCAAATTGTTTGAATTAAGGTTCAAATTAAACTCTTATGAGCTGAAACTCTTATGTGTTTTCTAAAATGCAGGAGGTAATTTATTTTTTCAACTATTTTTACTTGTATTACTGTAAAGGAAATTAGCATGTATTTTCCGAGGACAGTTTGGTGTTCCTGTCTTTAGTGTTAGCTAGCACCTGGCTAATACAGCCATTAAAACACATTGAACAGTCAATCAAGTGCTATAGATTAATTGTTGCATTAGTTTCCTGATTAATTGATTAATCACTCCAATTATCACTAGATTAGTGCATTATAGAAATAATTAGTTATTCCAGCTCAGTTTCTAAATATTTTACCCACAGGATATGTAAGAATAAAAAAAACAAAACTCAGTCAGTGTGACGCAATCCTTGACTACAGCCTCACATTATTATAAGGCCTCTCTGACTCATCATTAAGGGAAAAGAGGGAAAAGAAGTGTTTATTTGAGAGCTGTTGGATTGGCCTGTCGTATTACTTTATAACTACTCGTAAAATTACTCTTTGTTTGTGTCTCCTTGTAATTTTTACCTGTGGTTCCTGTTGCACATATTGGCCTTTGGAGGAAAGGGAATCACTCTCTGGATTGCCTTTGTGAGTGTTTCTTCCATTTGCCCGCCATGTACACAGATTTCTATGTTTCTGTGTAGGTTTTTAACTGCAAGGCTAGAGACTAATACAGTTAATTAAAGTAGTATTTGCAGCTTTGAGTAATCATCATAAAAACAGCATTACTGTGAAATAATATTATTCTGCTCTTGTGTTTTTACTGTGATTAACACTGGTGGCTATCAACTGACAGTGGTTACATTTTTGGATATGTGGGAGATTAAAAAGCGATTGTGGAGGATGAAAAGTACTGTTTTATTCCTCGTTTAGTGTTTGTGTTCTGAGTTGAGTCTTCAGATATCCCTCAGGAGCCTCAAGTGCGTCAATGTGCTACCACGCATAGACACACACAAACCACTAGGTTGTGTGTTTATAGATTCAACAGGGCCTAAACTATATTTGGGTGAAGAAATCACGACTTCTCGACTCAGCACTTTGAGTCATGATTTCGATTGCAGTCAAATGCAGCCAGAGCTCTAGGGAGTTTCTGTCCGTTTTAGCAGAAGAGCGCCGCCTCGGCCTCGCCAACGCCGGGTTTCAAATGTAAGAATCCTGCGTCTTGGAGAGGAGAGACGCTTTACCGAGTGAAATCCGCCTCTCGGTTCAGCTCTGTTTCCACTGTGCTCCATGTCTTCCGTCTTGCAGCCATGTGATGCCGTCTCAGATAAGAACTTTTATATTTAGTCGTGATGGGAAAGTCTCTTAGCACGCTCTTACGTCTCCGGCATCAGATTTCAGATGTCTCTCTCTCTCTTTCCTTCTCACGGATGGCTCACAGCAGCTCAGTTGCTCTTCTCCTGCCCGAGGGTGAAGGAGATAGCTTTGGCACACACAGAACTCTTTCAATGTCACTTTCACTGTCATCGGCTTGTTGAGGAAAGTAATATCTTAAGTGTGAACAGCTGTATGGACACCCCACAGACGTCCCGAAAGTGTAGTCCTGCTCTGTTTTGTCCTCACTGCTGTGTTTTCTCTTGACTTTTTTCATCACATCTTCTGGTTCGGGATTGGGCCACAGGAAGAGGGAAGAGGGGGTGACCTGCTTTACACTCCATGCTGTTACCATGGTGGCCAGCATGGAGCTGAATTTCAAACAAAACGTGTAGGGGGCCAAGGTTAGGTTACATAAAGTGGCGTGTAAACTCGTCATCGTGCTCCTCGGATCCTGAGGGAGGAGAAGGGGGACCTGGCCTGTTTGGAATTCAGCACCAGACGCAAAGTCTAGACGAGTCGTCCCTGCTCCGAGGACATGATTTCCCTGTTGGCTTTAGAATGAACATTTAGAACTGACAAGCCGATCGTTTTGACTGTGCAGCAGCCGGCTCTGCGGGGAGAGACATTTTGTTAGCGATGTAGTTCATAAACAACTGCACCTTTATCGGATGACAATCTGCTCTGGCTTTTATCATCACCGATATCGACAGATACCATCGCTGAGGAATCTTCATACTCGCACCTGCATTCAGCCGTTCATGTCTGCTGAGGTGCAGGTGGAATAAAGTAATATATACAACAAACCCTAATTCAGCATGCCATCCTAGTTGGTGCCATGCATAGATAAGGGAAGTGTTAGGATAGCAGAGACACAATACATATTTACATAATACGTAAAACAGCGAGGGATAATTGATATTTGTAGTTGAAAACGTAGCGTAACTCCGGCAGGCTTACAGAAAATCTCATCTGCAAACACATGGAGCAGCAAGATGAGGACTCTGCAGATTCAATCTGCGATAACAACAAACATTCAGTGCACAACTTTTGATTAATGCACCATATTTCTTAGCAGTATGTTCTCTATATGCTGCGTTGTTTTTTCTGCACCACAAGCTGCAAATATGTGCATTTTTGCAGATTTTGCTAACATATCTGAAGTCATATCTGGGTCATTATCGCTTGAATGCACCATCTGGATTACACATTTCCAAAATGTTGCTGGGATTATCATTAAATTATCATCATACAGAGATAACAGGATGGACATTTTGAGTTTAATGAGCTGTTGGGGTCCAAGGCGTTGTGATCAAATTAGCAAAATGGCTTGAAGAGGAGTTTGTATTGTTTAATAGATGTATTTTAAAACGATGAAATTCCATCAATATTTTTTTTTGTGTAACTCCATCAGTCCTCTGATTTGACTCTTTAACCTCTATAAAGTCAGACTCCTCCTGTTGTTGGAGATGTTATCATCTGTGTCCATAACTGTTGAAAATATGCCTAAACAGCTTTATATTAGTGAATCAGAATAGTCTTGACTGCACATTTTGGGGTAGTCACATGTTCTTCTTGACATGTTTGTTTAAATAGAGCAACGTTAAAAATGTGTTCAAGCGTATATTTTAATCTGCCAGATCTGGCTCGATATCTGGATGTGGACTCAGTTGCACCTGTTGACAGATAATGGGATTATTGACGTGTTCATCAAAATCAATCTGTTGCTTTTAGAGATATCTTACTGCCAAATAAACAAATACTCCTTGGTGGATAGTGACTCTTAATCTGTGTGAGTGAATGTCTTCATACTTATAGGCACGGTCCCAGCGCCTTTTAACCTACAACTGAAACCCATTTTTCTTGTCCACAGTCATTGTGATAAGGATATTTGAAGCCGACTTGAGCGATGATAAGCTCCAGTCATTCATTAACTACGCCGTCTGTTCTTAGACTTCTGTGTACAAGGTCGGGAGGAGTAATGGGAACTTAGCTTTCGATGAGGAATCAAAGAAGAAGCAGGGCAGCATCTGGAGCTGTGAAAGGATGAAGAACATTTTGCTTGTTTTTATGTAGACGCCCCGCTACGAGAGCAGTGTGTAAATGATTATCTATCAACACAGACATGAACCTGCAGAGACTCAGATGGGTCCCCTTCATGCAGATTGCTTTATTTACAGGAGTGCGTTCATTGTGATCCGAACATGTCACCAGGTCTTTCAGGGGTGAAGTCTTGCTTATAGACTTGTAGCCGAGATGGACAGTTTGCTTAAAGACACGCATGGATGGACTGCATTGCCTGTTGTTTCCATCGTAGTGACACGATGGAAACCGTTTCTGGAGCCGTGTCCAGTTTGAGACGCGTTACACAGATTGCGCCCTGGCAGCAGGGCCGCGAGCAGGCAGTCTAGGAAAGAAGGAGGTCAGGACGACGAGCTGAGGCCCTCGCCGGTGGCAGATCGTCAGCAGATGTTCCAAATGCCTTTCTTTCCAATCCGAGGAAAACATACCCGGCTGAGACACACGGCGCGTCAGCTGCCTCGTACAACACGTTCTTTTATAGGCAGCCTTCATTTGAAATGCTAAAAGAGACGCAACAGGAAGACGCGTCTCCTCGGATCAAAGAGCCGCTTTGATTTGTCCCTTTTCTCGCGTACACATATTCATATAAAGCAGGTGATTGTCATCCCGTACGCCAGATAAAATTGTGTCTTCTCTCTCCCGTCTCCTCCTGCTCCTCTCCTCCTTACTCTAATTGCTCTCCTTTCTTGTTCCACTTTGATCTTCTCTCTCCTCCTCCCCCTTGCTAGTTCACTAAAATGCAGCCATTGTGATATTGTAGAAGTGGAGAGATAAAGGTTGTTCCCCGCTTTGATTCTCTTTTTTGTATTACGTTCGTCTCTCCCGGCCCGTTAGATAACAGGAGCCATCCTGCTGGCAGTTGGAGTATGGGGGAAGTTGATGCTGGGCCCGTACATCTCTCTGATAGCAGATAATTCTACCAACGCCCCGTACGTCCTCATCGGCACCGGAACTGTCATCATCGTGTTTGGCCTGTTTGGATGCTTTGCCACCTGCAGAGGAAGCCCATGGATGCTGAAGCTGGTAAGAAGCGTACCGGTCACAGCGTGTGTTGATTAATGGAGCCTGGGGTCACACGATAAGTAGAATTATGGCTAGAGAGAGCAGAAATCCAATAGACGTTGCAGAGCATTTGTTTTGGTTAATGATAGTATTTTGTGTGTGTGTGTGTGCGCGTATGCGTTCATGCATGTGTTTGTGTCTGTGAGCCTAGGCAAATGATGCATGTTTACTGTAAGCAAGAGGGTTTTCATGCAAACTATGCAAACCGCCCTGAGTCCTCTCTCTCTCTCTCTCTCTCTCTCTCTCTCTCCCTCTCCTCCCTCGCTCGCTCTCTGCAGTATGCAATGTTCCTGTCGCTGGTCTTCCTCGCCGAGTTAGTGGCTGGGATTTCTGGATTTGTCTTTCGCCACGAGGTCTGGTTATCCTTTTTTTGAATGATGAATAGCTGTAATGCTCTTATTATAATATTATTATATTCATCATTTTTGGCCGGGACATAAAGAGACAGATTGTAGAGCTTTTTGTCAGCCAAATCAGCTTTTAAATCCTTACTTTTGTAAACATCCTGATGATTGAAGCTCTTTTTCACATTTTTATTCTTTTTTTTGTGCTTATTTTGTGTTTTTCCGGCCAGTCACTCTCATTGTGTTATGATTCTACGAAGCACTTTTTAAATTTGATTTGATGACACCACACGGTGAAATATTCTGTCACTGACTGTCCGCTGTCCATATTACCGTTCCTGTCCTCCACCATCATGATGATTATAGTTGGAGAAAAGAATTTTGAAGGAGTAAAAATAAACCGTGTGCACACACACAAAAAAAAAAATCTCTATTGCAAACCTTAACCTGAACCAAAACCTTCCTGTGGACAAGGGTACCATTTTTCCTTCATTACTTTGAATAAGATGGCAGCCTTGTCCTGGAAGCACAGTCTGAATGTTGATTTGCCACCAAATCTCTCTCCTCTCACGGTCACCATGTTTGTTTTCATTCAGTGTGACCATGGGAAAGCAATCATGGATTTGATTTTGGCCACCCTTAAACCATTGTCTCCACGACAAACTGTCCTAGCAAATCACTATCCTACAGTTAGGTTGACACACTTGAATGCTGTGTGTGTGTGTGTGTGTTTGTTGTGCATCATTCAGATAAAAGGAACATTTCACAGGACGTACACCGACGCCGTCCTGAACTACAACGCTGAGGATGAGGCGAGCCTCGCCGTCGATAACTTACAGCACAAAGTGAGTCCCAGGACACCCCAGCAGCTCGAAACAAAACAAACTGGAGACGACGCTCATTACTCTCTCATCGCTCTGTCTGTTTGTGTGTGTGTGTGTGTGTGTGTGTGTGTGTGTGTGTGTGTAGCTGCGTTGCTGTGGAGTGTATAACTACACCAGCTGGTTTGCCAGTGTGTATTACCCAGCCAACGGGATTCCTCCCAGCTGCTGCTTTAACTCCTCTGACTGCAACTTGGAAGACCGACGCAACGCGACTGTAGCCCCAAACAAAGTGTACCACCAGGTCAGCCTCTCTCCCTTTTAAACACTGAACACACACTGCAACGCACACCACACTTTGTGGAATGATCTCATTTTCAACATGAAGGTTTCCCCTCCTTCCTCTTACAAATGTACGTCACAGTCTGTACATTAACATAATGGAGACCTGACTCGTCACTTACATACCTTTCCAACCCCTCTCTCTCTCTCTCTCTCTCTCTCTCTCATTATATGTTGCAAATGGCCCTAGTTACGCTTTCTGCCCTTAATTTGCGCACATAACCTTTCCCTGTACCCCCTGCGAACTAACCTCCCCCCTCTGTTTCAGGGCTGCTACGAGCTGGTCACTTCGTTTATGGAAACAAACATGGCCATTATTGCCGGCGTGACATTTGGAATCGCCTTCTCGCAGGTAAGACTTGAGGAAGTAAACGCTGTTGTGTGTGCTGCATTAAAGATAAAGGCACCAGGTGCATTCACATGTGTTTGGTGATCTCGGATGAAGTCACGGACGAGAGATGAGTCACAGCTGCGTAGGTTGCGTTTCACATAGTGTGCTGGCATGTTTGATTTTACAGGAAATGAACAAAAAAGGGAGTTACCATACAGAACAGCTTTCCAAAATAAAAGCACATGAGTGGTCACCGATAATGGAAAGCTACAGGTTTATGGGAAATGAGGTTTGATTTGAAGATAAAAACTGACACTCTCCACCCTCCTTGTGTCCCTTCTAGCTGATTGGCATGTTGCTGGCCTGTTGTCTGTCCAGGATCATCACAGCCAATCAGTATGAGATGGTGTAGCTGATGTGACGGGGCAGGTGAGGCACTCAAACGTTCTCATGCTTTAACTCATTCAGAACCTCTGCTATGCTTCCCTCTTCATGTGTTTTTTTTTTTGTTGTTGTTGTTTCAGGGAGATGAAGAGGAGAGAACAAAGGCTGAGAGGAAATTCCCTAAATGAGATCACGCCTCTGAATTGGAGTTGACCTCCCTCCATTTGTCTCTCTGCCTGGAATTTTAGTGTAATATCTTCATGTATCTTAGTGTAAAGCACCATTCCTTAACTCATGGCTGTTGCATCAAAGCTTTGTATACACACACATACACACACAACACCTCCTTGCGGTGTGGCTGTTGCTTGTAATCATAAATCTTGGGTCAGTACAACCCCACTTCTCACACTTTCACCACACTCTTTGTGTTGATATCAGACATGTGACTGGTCGTGACTTAGCTCCCCACTAGGGGGCAGCATGTACCATGACTGTCCTCACTAGACCACTGCACATCTTTGTACAGAACATGACTAAAGCTTGAAATTAATTCTTAATTAGATAGTGTTACTTTTGCATTTGACTATTTGCTCACCGTTGTATATTCCTATAGTTGTAACATTTTGTGAACTTATTGCCTGTACTGAGGATATTTTACATTTCAAATGGGCATTTGGAGAGCAGGGAACGTGACAACAAGAGAGAGAAAGTGGAGAATGGTGAGGTAGTTTATATTTAAAGACAAGGCACAATCATTTTTGTCCCGCATATGCAATTACAAGTAGTAACATGGCTGATTGAAAGGCTAGATATATTTTTAATATCGGTTAAAGCACTAGTTTGGGATTAAAGCTCAAAAACAAACAGATTGTGACGGTCACTCTCTGTGTAAATTACTATGTGTGTAAAATTCCCCCGGCCTCTTTTGCCTAACACAACAATTTATGAATAAGTGCAATACAAAGTGGTCACTTTTATCACCTTTATCAAGAAAATACATATGTAGCACACAGATCAAACACAAATCTGTTGGATTAAAAACTCTAAATGATACTGCAGAAGCCAAATTACGTCAAATCCTGGAACCTATTTGGTTATTAAAGTAATCAGACACTTTAAAGGTTCACGTTTGAACACTGGTCGATCACAGCTTTTTATTGTAGATCGTAAACTACTGCGTATGTATATAGGCAATTAGATATGTGAGATTACAGTCCAATAAACCGCTGTGATCAGGGTCATATTGATTTATTAGTGTGTTTTCTTAACATACGAAACGATACCAGATGTCTGTTAAAGTAGAAGAAAGAGGACAGACACATACGTTCCACCAACTGTTTTCATCTTATGGTATTCAGTGTAGTGAATCAACATGATGTTATGAATATAAATCACAGTCTGTAGATATGTATTGGATTTGTAATTTATATGATGTAATGTTTCTGATTTTAACACGCTACACAGATGATGAATATTGCCCGAGTTTTTGTGCTGTTAATCTGTATTTGTTTCCTAGTTCATAGGACGCTCGTGCTGAAACGTAGTCGTGGCCAATATTTTAATGTAACTGTTTGAATTTGGACGTGTATTTATTCAGGTTTTATTCACATCAAGCTTCGCTAAGTGGTTTTTATATCTATTTCCGTGTGCTCGTGGGCTGTTTCCTCAGGCTGACGTATCCATAGTAGGTTTCTGCTAAGATGAAGCGAGCGTGAGTGAGCGAGAACGTCTTCATTTGGAGGATCCTGTTGTGTTCAGTATTAACCATCATTTTGGCCTGAGCTTTTCAATATGTATTGCTTTTAAAGCTGTAGGTTCATTTAGTGAATGTATGTTTTACAGCACACTCAAACTTTTTTCTCCCTCTAAACCTTATATTGTGATGTACATACTAAATTGTAATACCATCCAGCTTACACATGGGGTCGCCTGACTCTCACCATGCTGTCTACTATTGAAGTCACCATCAGTGGTCTTATTATCAATAAATATTCATAATATCATCTTTTTTTCAGAGCTGATACATTTATAGCCTACGGCGTGAATGAGTTGAAGTGGTGTTTGTGATATGAGGGGAAAGGGTGGCACAGTGGAATAGTGGTTAGCACACTTGCTGCACAGCATAAAGGTTGTGGGTGTGTGGGCCAACCAAGCATCCAGTTTAGATGAACTAGGGTATCTGTTTTGCCCATAGGTGTGAATGTGAATGTGATGGAGTTATCTGTCTTCATGTGTGAGCCCTGAGATGGACCGATGACCTCTCCAGGATGAACCCTGCCCTTTGCTCTGTGACCGTTGGGATAGGCCCCGGCCCCACCATCACCCTGATGATGGATGGAAGTTGGAATAACAAACCAACTTGAGCTTAAGTTGATGTATTTTTGCATCATAGGTACAACAACAACATTTATAGGCGTTTTGATCAGTGTTGGAAAAGTACAGGTCAGGGGTTAATCAGGCATTGGTGGGGGATAAGTGTGTGTGAGGGAGAGAGTGAAGAGCAAAAGATAGATGGTGCCATTAGTGTCAACTACAAACTTCTTCCTCTGCAACTGTAGAATTAGGAGCTCTAACTACAAATGATGAGGATGAATCACGAGGACGCCTGTTTCTCCCGAACACGAGAGGAAAAATACGAGCACAGAGTCAACGAAAGACCAAAACACCAGATTTACAACATGAGCAGGCGAGTGTATGAAAAAGAGAGAGAGTGAAAAGGAAGAGAGAGGGTGAGATAGATGGATGGATGATAGATAGATAGATAGATAGATAGATAGATAGATAGATAGATAGATAGATAGCCTTTTCTGTATCTGTATTAATGGGTTACAAATGTAAAAAAGAGCCGCTAAATGTATCCAAAATCCTTAAAATAAACCCAAAAGCGGACTTTATCAGTGTTTTATCACGACTCATTACCACTGCAGACTGTTTTGAATTACATGTGGATGAAGCTCAAAATAAAAGTGACTTTGATTTGTAATTAATGTGTTTTGTTGTTGTTTTAATTGTTGCCGATTAACACCAGCTGCTGGGGTTTATGTGGCTTAGTGTCTATCTCTCTTTACCACTAGGGGGCGCCTGGACATCAACGAAAAACGTAACTGTGGAGGGAGGAAAATGCGAGCGCCCCCTCCCCCCCTCCTCTCCCACCCTTCCACCCTCTCCCTCTCTCCGTCCTTGCGGAGCTCCTTGCGGGAGGAGGGAGGAAGAGGAGGAGGTGGAGGAGAGGCTGTTACCCAGGGAGACCGCTAACCGGGGCGCGCTCTCAT
>OMNV01007798.1:0-26032 GCA_900303265.1 Brotula barbata | reverse complement strand
ACAGCTTCATTATCTGCTGACTAATTTTGTGCCTGCCCCCAAAACGACTCCCAGGTAATGGCGGTGCAGGTTTACCCTCCTCCCCTGCACTTCCCCAGAACAGCCGCCCTGCAACTTTGAGGGCCCCCAGTCCCCATCCTCCACCCCACACCCAAAAAAAAACAAAGGGTCCTCTCAGGAGCCCTGTGATGAGTCTCCTTCCTCTGTGGAGGAGAGAGAGGGAGGGGGGGGAGTCTTGAATCTCCACAGCAGGAGAGGAGCCAGCACTGGGACAGGCAGTGGTACAATATTTGAATGCCTCGACCGGGGAGACACCGTCGTGCCTCTCCAATTAAATTATCTATCTCACAATGGCGAGGCCTCGAGAACTGACACCTCCATTGAGAGTGTGTCAGCAGCTTCATGGGGACTGATGATTTCCATCTCTGCAGAAATAGATTTGCTCCCAAGGGGAGCAACAAAAGCAGGGCAATCCTTCTAATGCTCATTTTTGGGAGGAAAATCAGGATGAGAGCTGGGGATTTGGAAGGTTTACTTACAGGGTCCAAGGGAATTTTCGTTTGGAAGTGATAATATATTTGACGCATCTTTGACAAAATGCAAACTCAGATGAAAAGTGTTGTTTTTGTCGCCAAAATTCACCCTCCACTGTGTGATGTGTTTTCAATAAGTTGCACGATTTATGAGCGATTGAAACTTTACCGCACATGATTTCATTCACCGTCTGTATTACGCTAGGAGAAAACGACACGTCAAAACTGCATTATTTGTGACTTTTTGAGAAATAACACACTTCCACACATATCAGTAATTGACATGACTGCTAGATTGGATAGTTGGATTGGATAGCAAGATCAGGAATTTGTGCACCACCACAAGGACATGATAAGACCATCCAACACAAAACTGTCAATTCCTTCAAACAAGACTAAAACTACCTCAAACATTAGCCTAGCAACAAATTTTATGGTTTGAATCTCTGACCAGTCAGATTGCATGGCACCGTTTAGGCAAGGTGCACACACCGGTTCTCCCTCCTTCACTTTTCTCAACCTTCAGACGTACTTCAGCCTGCATAAAGACACAGTTGTTCTGTTTGGCTCAGTCAATACAAAATGGATATGACGGACAAAGGTACATGGATAAAACGTCTGTCTTCCTTCTCAGCACTAAGTGGATGCCGCTGAAAAGCCCAGCCTTTATGTCTGACCCCCGCAGGTCAGACAGATACGAGACTCTATGTGTGCGTGCATGTGTGTGTGTTGTGGTGCGTTCGGGCAGGAGGACTCCATCACCACACCGATCTTGTTTTTGATAGATTAATATGGCAGATTAAAATATATCTTTTCAGACAAAGTTCTTGTGTTTTTATCTTTACCTAATGTGGACACTTTTATCCTCATTTATTGATCTGATCTCTATTGACAAAAAAGTGAAATCAGAGAATTTTTGGGCCTTGGTAGATATATGTTCTCTATCATTTGAGACATGTAATCAAACAATATCTCAGGTAGGTTTTGGTCTCAAGAAACCAAACATCTGTTTTATGTGGATTTTTAACTGAAAATCGTATCTAATGCAAAACAAACACAACCAAGGAATCAATCAATTAATTTAGAATTCTATTTGACCCAGTTACCCCTGCATGGACTTATTGGTGGCACGTGATAAAAAGATTCATCTATAAGGGCTAAACATAGGACCTATTTCCTGATATATATGCTGTTAAGATATACCTCTGAAACCTCGAGGGAGTTTCCTTGTCCAATCAGAAATACCACAGGGTGCAAGTGGGAAGAAAAAAGAGCCAGAGGAAAAAAAATGAAGAAAATAATTCTCTCCTTTTGTCTGTTTCTGGGTCAAAGCCTAATTGATTTTCTGATTAGTCGTCCATCAAACTAAATCACAACCTGCTTTCACACCTGCAACAAGCAGAGTGATCGCACAGTTGAGGAATTCGTAGCTTATTTATCTGTTTAAGTCTTTTCTGATTGTTCACAGTGTCTCTTATTTGCTAAATGGCAAACACAGAGCAATAATTAAAAAAATGAAAATGCTGGAAATTGCATTTTCTCCTTCAGTTAATTTAAACGTTGTTTTCTCTTAGGGAACTTGACGTGGGTGATTATTCATCTTCATAACGACTCAATTAATACAATAATTTTGTTTTTAGTTTGTTATCATCAAGGGAAATATCCCATAACACAGGAACTTCCGCTGTATTACAAGCAGCAGCTGAAAATATACATACGACGTTAATGACAGCCATGCATTTAATTGGTGGAATGAGGCCCGATCCTCATGTGATATGTTCGCTTCAACACTGTAATTATCTCCTCAAGAGCACAATGTAGGCATAATTTCCCAGACCGCATTAATTGTCTTTGAGTAGGATGACAAACTCATCACAGAAGTTTGAGAAACAAGCTGTTGAAAACAGTGTCTTGTCTTATCTTGTCTACGGAGGTTCTCGGCCCTCTTGGTCACTGGATGACCACATCAGCAGTAGTTTGATGTAAAAGGATTCAGTCTGCTGTGTGTAGTTACAGTAGGTTTGCTGCACCAGTTACCAAATACAGACTCAAACCGGTAAGACCTTAGCTACCAGTTTAAATCTTTGATCGGCAGCCACTTGTGCAAGTCTCTAATAAAGTTTGACTGATGGGAAAAGACTGCGTATTCATCGCGGCAAGAGACAGGAAACTGAACGACTACTGCAAAATAAACACAGAGGCTTTACCTTCAGCTTCTACAAAGCTCGGAATGTTTTCATCTTGAATCACCGCCAGTTTTGCTTAATTGAGTCGGGATTGTGGCAACGTGCAAGATGTCTTGTTGGAATAACCTTGTGGGTGGTTTTTTGTTGTTGTTTTTTTTTTAGCATGAGCCTGGTATGGCCCAGCTCTAAACGGACCGCACCTGATGACAAAAATAATCCTTTTCAGGTTTGTCCCTGTCTGAAACATAATGCACTCTGCTGTCAAATCTTGACACTTTGCTGGACCGGCCTCAGACTTTAGAAGCAGCTCATCTGTCTCTTTTATAACGCTCAGTGAAATCATCCATCTCAACTTGCAACACAAAAAACAAAGCACACCCACATCTACCCACGCATCAGCACATATTCAGCCTGCCTTTGGAAATCACATTTTAAAACATTTATAAATCATTTAAATCAAATCAATTAAATTCATATTTGAATAACATTTCAAAGGACAAAAAACAATATGCGATGGATAAATTGTTTGCTTGTGTCAGTAGCAAAGCATCCAACGTGGTCCTATGTTTGGTCTCAGTTCAGGTCAATGCTTTTTCTTCAATTTAGCATCATTAAGGTCATATTTTGGCGTGTCCACGGTAACCTGATACCACAGCCTGGTGCTGATCGCTCCCCACAGGGCCCCACTCACTGCTCAAGCAGGCCAAGGCGAGCCCAACTGCAATTATAATACTTAAAATAATTCCAGAAAAGTGGAGCCATCATTAAATAATTCAGCCTTCTAGTCTTGTCAGAACTTTTCTAGACTCATGACATCATTCAAACCGAATCTCCTTTAGCAGATGTGTGAGCCAAACTAAACAGGTATCAAATTCTCAGAACGGCTTAATGTCTTAAAATACAGTTTCAAACCGGCTTTTCGTAAATCCTACGCTAACTCCACAAAGTATTTTGGTGCTAATTGAAATCATTGCTTGTAGTCCAGATCAGGCTTTACAGAAAAGCCCCAGAGTGGTCTGATTTGCACCGCAATGTAAACAAATAGTGTTTAATTTTAAATGAGTATTTGCTTGGCGCCACCTAAGAGGCATGAGTGCGGCCATATCATTAATATGCTAGACTTGCTCATCAGACTGTAAATGGCTCGCTTCATGTATAAAATATCAGCGGGATAGAGTGGCCCTGCATTTCTAATGAGGCCTGAATGGACCTTGACATTCTTTGCTAGATGTTACGGAGCACGTCAGCACCTGGACTTGGCAAAGTTTACAGAACCATTTTGACCGCGTGTCACGGATAATGAATGAATCGCTTGTTCAGTTGATCCCTGGACAGTTCGGAGTATAAAACTGTCTTTTGGGAGTCTCTCTGTGAGGCAGGTCACAGTGTTTGCCAGCCAGGAGCTCTTGACCCCAAATTGCATGTGGTTGCAGTGTGTCTAAATCACTGCAAAGCTGACTTAATGGCTGATAATGCTAAAGTGAAGGAAATCTGCACAAAAACATTGAGCATCAGTCCTCTGCATCTCTACATTACTTCACATCTCTCTGCAAAACCACAGAAATTCAAATTGTGGATGGAAATGATACTTGATAGTTATTCACACTGAAATAAAACAAACAAAAAACAAAAATCAGAACAATCAAGGCCCCCGTTACTGATGGGGTGTACAATGTTGTTTCCACGCGGTCTAATAATGCAAACTAATTTCCCCTGAAAAAACCCATCAGTAATTTACAAGCACATTATTTTTAATAAGACGTTATAGACTGAAGTATGTTCATACTGGAACGTTTATTTAGCCCGTGGATAGGGACACAAAATGAATGGCGGCCATACTGTTTAATGGTTGCACCGCAGTGCCGCTTGCTTTGTTTTTGTTTGTACCCTGTTGATTATTAACACTGTGTGCGTACGTGCAGACTGGCTGGCAATTGCTAATTATTAAGATTGATGCGTCTTGAACAGAGGAATTGCAGAGGATAAAGTAGAAAGTTCAACGTCTTTCCTCTCAGTCTTTGGTCGGGTAAAACGCACGTGTTCTCCCCTCAGCACCCCATTTGTCTGCAGCACGGTGTGTGATTGTAAATAAAGAAGAAGCCACTCATGAATGCTGCCGCTGCATAGAAGATGTCCTAATTGAGAGATGCGGTGAACGGTTATAGGCTGTTTTCATTTCATGGTTCACTCCACACTCACCATGCACTTGCACACATTCATTTGCCCACATGCACACACATCAACTCTGTGGATTGCATCATGAATAAATTGAATATCCCCTTACTAAGCGACTAAACATGTCTGCAGTGTCACGCCACAGTGGGAAGAGTGATGCCTGTTCAGTGCACCACAGATCACTGCACCCCATACGATTTTCAGTTAGAATGAAAAATATGTATATTTTAAAATGGTTGGATGTCATGAAGCGACAGAGTTTATAAAATGGGAAAACAGAACCCAAAGTAGGATAATACTAAAATAAAACAAGATAGACTGAAGGACTGCCATTAACAGGGCTCTGAATATGCATAATTTGCATATTTTAGGATGCCAGAGTACCTCACACACAGAACACATTTCGTTTGCTTGAACCTGACATTATCAGATGTGCAAACCCTCTGATAATCAGCCAAGAAAAAACTTGCAACTGCATTTGGGACTTCGCTTGCTCTGCAGGTTACAGTTTGAACATCCACATCTCTAAAGAGTTCACTCTGGCCTCTCCGGTAACAAGAGTGGTTTAGGGTCACGGCTACAGCAAAACAATGCCAACTAAAATATCACCAAATGGATTCTATGGGCCAAGATTTAGAACACAGCTTTTTATGAAAATGTACGACTCTGCTGTGTGTGTGTGTGTAATTGTTTGTATGTGTGTGTGTTCATCGTGCCAGTATGCTTGCATGTGTGTTACAGTAGTCACTGCAGAACACAGCCAGGAGGCTCAGTGTTTGATCCCTGGCTGTAAAATGGATTATCTGGTGGCAGGAGGGTGAAAGGATAGCAGTGTGTTAACTTTGAAAAAGAGAAAGACAGGGAAGTGTGCGTGTGTGTGTACGTGTGTCTGTGCGTGTGTGATCTTTCAACAGGGAATAGCCCAAGGGACTGGGCAGCCCCTGAGGAAACGTGTGTTAAGAAGCTCTCCATGGCTCCAGCTAATGCTCACTTTGTCACCCAAACAGGGCGGGAAAGATAATCAATAGCCTTTGATAGCTCCTATTAGGGATTTAACAAGCTTTTCCTCACGCTGGGCTGCTCTACTGAGGAGAAAAGGGGAGAGCCAAACACGCCTTCATCATCCGCTCCCTTGCTACCTTCCATTCACTGAAAACCACACACACTATTTTTTCTTTTCTTAGTGCAAGGCTTACAATCGAAGAACCAATCGAGAGCCGATCGAGAAACAGATCCACACGGAGGCACTAATGCGTATTTAAGGAGATTTTAGTACGTCTTAGATCCAGAATGTCATCTCAATAGTTCTTGTATCTTTCTTTAAACTTTCCTATTTCATATTATAGATCTCAGCCTGCAAATACACAGCATTTTCCACCTTTAAAATGAGGATTGATGCTCACGTGCATGCACACACGAGCCTCCCAGCAGTATCCAGTAGGGGAGCATCTACGCCAAGCTAAATCTAATTTGCAGCATCTGCATTTGTCACATCATTAGAATAATTGTTCCCTCCTCAGCTGTTTCCCTGCTGTTTTCTATCAATTTCTGCCCCTCAAAACCAAATGATCTGTTCATTCCAGAGGCTCATGTGTGCTTTTTTTTCTTAAATCTCCAGCCACTTCTCCAAAAATTAGCCCTGCTCTTAGAACATATAATGCTAATGACCATAATTAACCCAAAATGGAACTTAAATAATTATGGACCAGACGGATTGCTCAGTGAAGAGAGCACTAAATTAATCTTCCGTTTGAGAGCCTGATCAAGGTGTATTGTGTTTTATTCCTGCTTAACGCTTAATCTTCATTTACTAACAAGCTGCATCAAGAGCAGCAGAGCGTCAGTGGAGCCGCAGTCACCTTGACACAAAGCAAACAGGTCGTAATCAAACCCATTAGGTGCTGTTGGGTTGGTTCTTTTTTCTCTACGGCACCCATGAGCATGCTACAAGTTGCTCTGTAGGCCAGTTGAAGGATTATTGTTGCAAAAGTGTGTACACAGTTTCCCAGGGTAATGCTAAAGCACATTTTTGATCGTCTTATTAAATGATGCATTACTTCTTCTTTTAAACCTAACCAAGCAAAACCAACACAACCATCCAAGCATTCGCCACAGAAAACAACCTTAATGAAAGCATGAAGAATATTTCATCATCATCATCATCATCATCATCACCCTCTCCTGGGGTGACATCAACCGTCCTTCCAGTAAGGGAGTCCGGATGAGTCCGGGATGCAGCAGTGACAAAGGTGGGGCCGTTCTTCCCTCCTAGTGAGATCCAATAAGGGCCATTAGAGGGGTCTGGCCTGGTTCATTTGAGCGTCACAGTTAACAGCCTTACACTGGGTCGGGTAGTACACACAACACAGGCGTATTCACTCAACACACAAAGACACACACATCCATCAGATCGCTGCGTCTATTTGGGATTGAAAAATAATCAAATACCTAAAATGGTTTCGTATGTTAGCAAGAATCATCAGCGGTACGTTCGTCGTTATTGCTTTTCCTTTTGCTGCCATTCAGACCATCACGCTTGATGGCAATGACGTAGAAGAGGAAGAGTGAGTGAGAGGAACCTGCTGAAAGGCTGGAGGGAAAACAGACTCTGGGTAAATGAAATCTCATCCGTATATCTACGTTCCTGGTTTCCTCTTTATCTGAAAGGAGGGAGGGCGGGTGGATTTTTTTTATGGGGCTTACAGTAATGCTCAGAGGGTGAAATTATTCCTGGAGCCCCAAGTTTAATTATTTCCTCTCGTATCAATACAGTCCACCGACGTAATTTCCGTGTTGATCTGATTAAAGAAATATTACATTCTGCCAGGGCACGGGCAAATTGACTTTGGTGGCAAGGTCTTGACAAGAACCAGACACGCAGCTTTATGCATCAGTAACGGCGTAACCATATTATCCATGCACTGCTTCCTTCAGTGAAAAGCAAGATGCAGGCTGTTTCCAATGAAGACAAAAGGGGAGAGGAAGGAAATTTAAGATGGAAGAGACGTACAGTGTGCACCTTCTAGGACAATATTAATGCCTTCGGATCATAACCCTGAAACCATTAGTAACACCAGTACATACACCAGGTATTGAAGAGACATAAAATACAGCCAGTAATTATTGATCTGCTGAGTCATTTCAAAGGCGTTTTCAAAGTCAAACTACAGACTTGGCTTAGTGCTATGACAGCTGATATCACTGATAATAAACAGGGCGGCCTTGTAACGACAAACTTCATAAAATAATTTAAACTGCTTCATTGAGACCTCACTGTTTTCAGCTCATTGTTTTGATTTTCTGGTCAAAAATAAAGAAATTCATGAACCAAAACTCTCGACTATTTCTTTGAGTCTGATGTTGATAATTCTGATAATCTGATTGTGATTCTAATATAGCCTCTTGAGTAGGGATTGAATAACTTGTTGCTTTCAGTCAGTCATGCTGGGCGTGGGGTCACAGAAATGTATCCAGTATGTCCATTCTGTTTGTGAATTAGTGAAAAAGTTCAATATTGGAAAATGGAAATTGTTGCTTAGAGGGTTAATTGCTGTAATCAACCCTGATCGTACCGTGATCGCTCCGGAAACTTTACAGCATGAGATCATGTTGTGTAGCTCCACAAAATGGCTCCAAAAAGAAATAGGCGTGCCCCCAGACAGCTGATTTTACATTGTTAAACAGAGCTAACCAGAGCCACAGACTCACAGGCTGTGCACGTAGTGGATTCAGTCAGTGCAGGAATGTGAATCGGCAACTGTGTAAAAGGAGAAGGGGAACAGGAGAGATCAGGTTGGAAGGGAGGAGAGCGGGCAGAAGAGTGCAGCCATGTGCTGGGGTGTACACCTGTACCAGAACAGGTGTTTTCCGCCCCACTTGCAGGCCCACTGATTAGGAGACGCCACGCTCCCCTTACCCCGTCAAAGGCAGGCTTATCCCCCATCAGTGCAGCTCAAGTCCCGGGTAAAATGATGGTTAATTAACAGGCAGAAAGCTACGGGCTGGGGGTTTGTGGAGCCACAGCCTCTCTAACCCTCCACCGTCTGCTATAGACGTGTGTGATATACTTTACACACAGCTCATTCCTATCCAAAGGGCGAAAGCAAATGCAGATTTTGCTGTGTTGTTGTTGATTTGTTTTACTTTTAGGAAGCACAGGAAGTAAAATTGTTTGGTTCTATGACTTTTATGTTGTGCATTTTCTCAAAATTTAATAGCTAACTCCAGTTCTGTACTCTTCACAGATGCAAGGGTATCACAAACTATAATCGCCTGTAATAATAGCAATTATTTGAATAGTTATTGTGAGAAAGATAACAATGGCTGTAGGTGAGTGGATTAATAGAGCAGCCTGTACGTTGTACTGTATAACAGATCCTCTCCTTGGCAAATCTTCACAGACATAGGGAAGCAATCAGAAGAGAGGGAGAGCGGCAGAGAGACCATAATTGTGCACAGCTGCAAAAGTGGGGGGCCACGCGAGGGTGCATTACCCAGCGCTAAACACTTTCACCTGCGCTGCTACGTTAGCCTGCGTTAAACACTTTCACCTGGACGGAGCCACGTTTTCAAGTTTTAATCACGTTTCCCAGGGGAGCTGAATTACTCAATAGAAATGTCATTGTATTAGAGCTGGATGGTGATATGTCAGGCAAGGGGGAAAAGCTGAACCTCAGGTCTCTCCACCAAAAAAAGCATCAACTCAGCCATCGATCAAGAATCTGTTTTAAGCTGTTTTACATTTTTTGGAGGCAGCAACTTTGTCCTGTGGAGCTAAAGCAACAGATTTAACACCGCTGCCGATTACACTGTAAATGCCAAGAGATTAGTCTGTGTATTTGAACTGTAAGACTGCTCGAAATTGACACTGAAACTCACACAAACTTTGATTTACACTAATAGCCCCTGTCTACTCTTGTCTGCTGAGCAGTGCATTGAAAAAAGAAGCTCCCAGTGCTTACCAGAGGGGATAAACACAGCAAATAGCAACAGCATTTAACTTTAGGTTTTAAATTCATGTCTTCAGAAACAAGACTGGTTTGACAGCGGGTCAATGGCAATCGCAAATGTCATCGGTAGGCATGAATGGTTTTTGTGAGTTGTCAATAAAACTGCCAATAATGAAAAGAGAAATACTGTAAGTATAATGTCAACAATGATCAACAAAGTTTTAGATCACCACCGATCCTTTACCGGAGGACACAGAGCTGGAACACCACATCCATGAATCCATCACCATAACTATGAGTAACTTTTAAAAAATCAATATTTAAAAAAAAAAAATTGCAATGTGTCACAGGCAATTGCAGTAAACATACAGAACAGCTAAGGTAGAGAAGCAGTGAGAAAAACGTATCGAAAATGAATTATCTTCCATATTTTATGTGATTGCAGTATGTGTTGTGTGATGATAATAATAAATCAACACGTAAATGCAACTCGGGACTCACCATTAGAGAACGAGGGGGCGGAGCCTGATGCCATGTTGAGGAAGGCGGTGAGTGTCAGGCTGTACGGAGGGATTTGGGTTTTGGCATCCTTCTCTCTCTGTGGAGCAAACGGTGCTCACAGATCAGAGCTGCACTTCCTCCAGGCACACGGTGCAATACACAGAGGTGATGGAAATATACATACACACCTATACACACATTCAATGATAGTACACAGACACTGATGCACACATGCTGTAAATGCATGGATATAGAATTGGATACACAGGCTCACGCGCAGATATACACATGTATTCCCTCCAGCCATGAGTACGTCTCTGCATCCTAATTAAGAGAACAATTAAGTTTGAGGAGATTGAAAATGAGGGTTTCTCTCTCTCTCTCCCTTTGTGTGTGTGTGTGTGTGTGTGTGTGTGTAGCATAGCATATGCAAGAGCCTGTTGCCAGAAATCTTGCAGTTTGCTTACTTTGATCCGTGGTTTCTCCCCTAGCTATGGCAGATTATTTCAGACAATGTCCTGCACCCAAACTGGTTAACAATCTGGAGTTTGCCGTGTTGTTTCTCAAACTAAGCTTATCTTGTCATTTCTGGCTAAGGAAACTTTCATGACAGCACCAGAGCATCCAGTCTTGTAAACCCTTAAAAGACAATTCCATTTCCAAACATTGCCATTCTCAGGATAGTGATGTTCATCTGACAGGAGTGATATTCCATCTGAGTGCTATCATACTGTAGATCTGGCAGTGCAAACAGAAATCTGTGGCCAGGACGCTGAGAAGCAGGGAAATATTAAACAATGGAGGAGAGAGCAGACGCTGAAAAATACCTGCTGGCCCAATACGGAGGCTCCATATGCCCAACTCTACCCTGACTGCTGGCTGACTGCTGGCTGGCCAGCCTGTATGCCCACTCTCTTCCAGGCCTGAACACACACCTACACACAAATACACAGACAGACGCAGACACACATACATCCACACACGCTTCACTGGGGACAAGCCAGCAAAAGTAATCCTGGCCTACTTTTCCTGCCTGAAGCAGACTGCAACACAGTCTACACACACACACACACACACACACACACACACACACACACACACACACACACTACCGCTACAGAGGAGGGACGGAGGTGCAGCAGGGTTGGATGGAGAATGAGAGGAGATGGAGGCGAAGTATGGAGGAAGATAGAGAGAGTGTTTGGAAAGTGTGTTGATTCTTGGAAAGAGTGATTGAAAAGATAAGTGATGGCAGGGGAGGACGTAGTGGTGGATGCAAGAGAAAATGAAGACAGGAAACACTTTTTTTTCGGTGTCGGGCAATTATAAAAGGCAAGAAAATGAGAGAAAATGCAAGAAATGAGAGATGTCAGACGGAAGGAAAGAAGGAGGCATGGGGCAAAAAGAGGGGAATGTGAGAGAAGAAGTTGGTGAATTCTGACAGGAATGAATGCAACAGAAAAGTCTCCTGCCAAACAGAGGTGGGGGGGCAATGGCAGCACTTTTCCAAATAAGCACATTAGTTAACACCACTTCCTCTTGACTGGAGTTCCACGGGCATATTCTGAGAAGTCCCAAACCACAGTGGGGAAATATTTGTACTCTGCTCCCATTGACAGGATGAAAAATGATACCTACGATATGTAAATAAATGATTACATCACATATGACTACCACCAAGAGAACGTCCCAGAACATATAGAAAGACAGAAAATAATAAAGCATGTATGTTTATTTATATACACGCGGCATACGTACGCGGTGTGTTTGTAAATAAAGTGATAATTCATTCGTCCATACACTCCAATGATTCATTTGCAGCTCAGCCCTTCAGGGGCTTCACTTCAGGTCTGCCTGGACTCTCACTGTAATTACTGTGTGTATTCAGAGACTGTTCAAAATCATTTCATGAAATATGTTCCTATACATCTGTGGTCCTCTGTTTCCTGTGTCCAAATGAAGTCACCACATCAGTGTGTTATTATGTGCACTGAAAAAAGGCTTTGTATAGTAAATGTATAGGAATTTTTCATGAAACCTAATCATTATTAAGCTAATACAAATATTAGTTTAAAGACAAAAGGCCTCACATTCGAATAACTTATGACATATAATTGATGATATATAGAGACGTCACAAAAAATCTATTCATACAAACGTAAAGGATCCAGTTGCTTTTAAATGAAAAAGGGCTGTGGCTCTCTGAAGCCACATCTAACCAGAGCAAACTGAGGAACTGGAATTCATGCGCCAAAACTAATATCAAAATGAGGAGAAATTGATATACATGCTCATCTGCACACTATACAGCATATACGGATTCTTGTCTAAGCTGAGCTGAGGCAAAAACGTGGATATACGGAACCGAAATCGATCTATTGTTTGCCAGGTAAAAACAACTTAAAATTGCATAATCTAGTTTTCTCCAGTTATGGTGTTTGTATGATATATCAAAAAATATATATTATTATTCTTTATTAATTATAATATAACTGTATTTTTCATATAAAGGTACAGGAAGCTAATAATAAAAATATGAAAAAGTTTTAATCGATTTAACAGAATGGGGAAGGGTGTAAAAGATTATTTCTCTAAAAGGTAATCTCACTCACTCTATCCCTCTCTCTATCACACACACACACACTGTTATCCCATCTCCCCTATCGTTCTCACAGATGAAAGGTGTCTCCTCGCACGGGTCGTTTGTTTCGGGCATCTCCACGGACGACTCATTGGAGAGTGCAAGGACCCCTTCATCTTTCAATATGACAGGTCTCGGACATTGGGCCCCTGTGACAGACAACCCATTACTCAGTGGAGGGGGAGTGGAGCTAATGGCCTTGACTCCAGGCCTTGGTAATGATCATGTCCAGATCTTAAGTGTCACACACTGATGTCAGACTCCTCCCACAGAGCAGGTTGTTGTCAGTTTGTATGGATCAAACGCACAGAGGCAGAGCGACAGTAAGCGGGACGTGCACCAAGTTCATCCCACCTGAGCTATATCCAGGTGATTATAGATTGTGGCAGTAGTACCATGAGATTAGATTAGCAAGAGGTAGACTAACTAGAATATATACATTGAATATCAGATCAGTCATGATCCACGTGGCTTTTAAAAATGTGTTTGTCTCGCCATTAAAAAAAAAAAAGACAGTCATGTCCAGTGTGCATCTATGCACTCGGTGATGTTAATGAGTGTCATCTAGTATTGAGGAGATTCCTATAGGCTCCCATAGGTTTGGAGGCGAGCTTGATACAGGGTGTGAGGTAAACTTAATCATCCCTTCAGGGAAAGCGCAATAAAAGAAGACATAAAGATACTACAATAATACAGTAATCTGATCTCCACAAACACTCACTCACACTCAATAGTCCCCTCTACACTCATCCACGAATGCAATCAGCTCACCTCCCATATCTAAGCATAGGAAACACAGTAAACTGCAGTGGTAATGAGCAAATAAAGCTACGTGGTTCTGAGATTCACTCCACGACTTTCCTCTCATTCTGCACTTTGTATTGTGGCAGAAGTTATCTTTAAAGAAGAAACTCATCGAGATGTTCCACTCTATCTTTTCATGTATCCACCTACATGCCGTCCACGGGTGAAGAGGCCTAATGACTCCCTGAGGTTGTCTGCCCTGTGTAAGTTTGACATGCCTTGTCTTCATCTGTAACTCTATCCCTTCAAGCGATGAAGGCCAATCCAGCAGCTTCTCATCACTCGGCAGAGAAGACGCTAACTATGATTAGCGGTAGCGCCATTGATTTTTAAGTATGGTACAGCAGTGAGTACTTGCTTCAATCCTCCACGCTCCTCCACGCTCCTCCACTAAAACATGTCAGAGATATTAAGAGGGGCACGTTTCGCGTTCAGCCAGAGAGATCAACTTCTATTAAGGCATTTGTGATCGTGGCGAGTACGAGCTCTGAAAAGAAAGCGAGGGCCGGCTGTGTCAGACAGCGTGGGATTTGGTCTCTCACAATTTAACTACAGCGAACAGTTCAGAGGAAATAATATCATACTGACCTCCTGAAGAAACACAGCAGTTAAGTACTTTTATCTCTCCAAAGCCCACTGAGACTCACCTCGTGGTACCAACCCACACATGTTCAATCTCCAGAAATAATCATCTGATACTAATCACAGAATCGCATCGGCAAAGGATGTAATTATATTTTTTTTCTCTTTCAACCATTTTAAAATCTTTAGGGGTGTGACACCGTAACCTTTCATATGCAGAACGCAGTGTTTGGAATTGAAAATGAGATGGAAAGACGTTACAAAAAGATGAATAAAGAGTCATGGGGAGGGGTGTGTGGACTAAAATCTTTCTTATGAATATGCATATTCATATTTGGACCCCGGTTGGTGTGAAAGACAAAGGGGACTGCAAAGTTTGCTGGCCCCTCTCGGTGTATTCAGTCCCGTCCTGTACAAAGACACAAATTTTCCGGTGAGGCCTCGTCAGGGATGGCATGGAGGGAAGCTCAAGCACCCCTGAGTGTCCCTGAATCAGACAGACAGGAAGTGGTCCTGCAAAAACCCCAGTCCCCACAGCGATTCCCATGAATTCCCACAATTCCACTGGCCCGTTGGTTGGTTACTCATTCAGTGATGCACCATCGTGCTCCCCTTGAACACAGTCATAAAGGGACAAGAGAGGGCGATGAGCGAGACTGAAGAGACGGGGGGAAAAAAATCATATTTCATTCACCATCACAACATGACCCAGATAACAGTCGATTGCCCTTTTCAGTCATGGCAAAATTGCCTTTGTGTCCCAACTTACAAGAGCAAAAGAGAAACAAAAACCAAACGAAGACGGGGATGCGTCAAAGGTTAATCCGTTACAAGAGAGATCAGAGATTCCCTTCTTTAAGGAACAGACGAAAATCTATCTCTTTTCTCTTTCCCTCCTTTCTCTTTTATGTCTGGCCATAAAGAGCGGGTTTTATGTACACTCGAATGGCTGAGGCTCACAGAACATGCATGCGAATGAGAGGGAACCACAGGGGACCAATATATCTTTACAGACATATATGCACATACAGAGAGAGAGAGGGAGAGAGAGAGAGAGAGAGAGAGGGGGGGAGAGAGAGAGAGAGAGAGAGGTACAAGTGAAACACACAAAGAGACAGATAAGAAGGTAAGCAAGAAGGAAGGAAATATGTGAGATGGAAAAGGAAGGATAGGAAAACAATGATGGGGAGAGGATGTAGGAGACTGAAAGAGAGAAAGGGAGGGAGGGAGAGAGACAGAGATAGAGAGAGGGGAATGAAAGAGAAAGCTGGGAAAGGGCAGTCTGGTGCTTTAATGACAAAATCAGAGCTGAAAGAGCGAGGAAGGCAAGCAGTCATCATAACAGATCCCATCTGAGAATGCTATTAAAGGCCTGGCTCTGGCTGTAGCTAACACTATTGGGCTTACAGAACCAGCACTAAGGCTTCCCACTACAGCCGTGACCTGTCTTTAGTACCTGACAACAGTGCCTGGTTAATATCACAGCAGCATGTGTGAAAATCTGCCTCCTGCTCGCTGCACTGAGAGTAAATTTAGAACATTTTCATTCATAAAAACTCAGTAAGTATTCACAGCAGACATTTCCTCTATGGGTTCATGGCGGAAATCCACCATCTCACTATTCACACGTATGAAATAAACTCCAAGTGACACCATACTACAATACTGCCATCTCCCCTGTCTCACTTTGGTAGAGCTGTAAAGATTTTTGTCTTTTTTATTTTTGCTGAAATGTTTCATTACATTAATGTTTGGTTTCTGTTTATGAACGTTTGCATTATCTCTGTTTTTTAAAACATTAAACCTCACTATTCAGTGATGTCTGAACTGATTGTAGGTTTGTGAAATCTTTAAACTTACATACTGATAGACAGCACCAACACCACATGGCTAAAACATATCAAGAATATGAGATACAGGGCACCCAGTGATAGAGAGTACTATAACCTGTGCCACTACAGCAGCACTACAACACGGGTTCGATTCCAACATGTGCCCTTTGCTACACATCATTTGTGCTCTCTTTCCTCTCTACTGTGTGATAATGAAGCAGAAAAGCCAAGAAAAAAAGAATGAGTTACAGGTAACCATGGTAAAATACTTGAGTGTGGAACGATATCCAACCAAATGAATTTATATTATAACAGAGCACTGGTATCACACATGTAAAGTACAGTATGTGTGGTGAGTAGAGGCCAGCTTACCTGCTGGATTGGGGGATGGAGTGATGGATAGAGGGAGAAGGAGGTGGGAGGAGGGAGAGATGCTCGAGGGAAGCAGGAGTCTGAAGTTAAATATTAATCCATGGTGATTCATCTGCTGTGGAAGCCTCCAGGCTCCTTCTGCACAGCGCCAGCTGTTGGCCTCTGCCTCTTGGCCATGGACCTGGATATGAAAGCCTGGGATGATGCCCAGAGTGCCCAGGCATGAGCTTCCTTGGCCGTGGGAAAGGAGGCACAAGCCAGGGCAGGTGTTGGACCTGGCCAAGATGACAGTGTGTTTGTGTGTGTGTGTGTGTGTGTGTGTGTAAGGGGGGTGGAGGGGAGTTACACATATTGCCACAATAGTCATGGGCTGAAGTCACCATGCTATGTCACACCTTTGGGGGGCAATGAGGCGTGTCATTATCAATGAGCTGCTGTCGAGGCGCAAAGATGGAGGGGTGGAAGTACTGTACTCAAATTCTTTACTGTATGAAAGCACTTATAGTACAATGGAAAAACACTTACGAGTGAAACTGCACAATTGCGTTTATCTGATGTTTATGATTCTGTGAAAATTAAATTTTCATATAAAGTAATAGCATTTCTGCTTCTATCGCTCCAGTGTTCAGAGTATTATCTAAAATGTGTAATTGCAGGCACAGAGACAGCAGATCTGTGGTTTCAGTGAACATGGACGTCACAGTAGCCACAGTATCAGACTTAATATAATAATACCGAGCAGCACACGGGCCTGTAGGCACATTACGCCTCACGTGCCTCTTAAACCTCTTTCATATTCATGCTCACTCACTGTATCTTGGTCATCCATCTTGTTTGGTCATGTGACCTGGCGTGTCAGTGGCAGCAGACGGCCACACACAGCTGCTGCTTTGGCCATCACTCAAAACCTAATGTACCCTGGGTGATTCCACTACAGCAAGAAAGCCAACCTGGTCAGCGGAGGAAGGAGAACAGGGTTAAAGTGAGGAAGGAGATGTCCATGCCAGAAAATGTGAACGCTGGAGAAACTCTGTAACACACGTAATGCTGTAAACTTTTAACAACATTGGCAAAGGTTTTCATAAGTTGGGAATAGAACCCAGGTCACTTGAGTGGAAGAAATAAATGTGCTTTTTTTGTTGAATATCATCAGTGTCAAACAGCTGCATGGGTCTCCTTTGGCCTGTTATCTTTCATGCAGGGAATTTTTTTTGCAGAAAACCATACCATAGAGTAATTTTGCATGTTTTAGCCCATTAACTAAGAACCATATATACTAAACATTAGCTATGGCAGAGCACAACATTTTAGAATGATGAATGACTTTTTCCTAACTTGTCAGCAGCCACTGGCTTCAGTTTCTGTATGAAATTCAACAAAAACAACATCATGGTGAACATCAGTTTAGCTTTTAAAAAACTTCTACCTTTGACCAAAAAGAGATATTTGGTTGCTGGTGTCTGTGGAAAGTTCAGCCAATCATTCTGAATGAACTATTAAGCCCTGTGCCAGTGTAAATATATGATGATCCCGAGGGGATCCTTTCATTATGACTTCAAACACACTTGGACATATAGAGGTTTTCACAGTGCACCGGTGACTTTCCAACAACATGGCTGCAAAAACAACAATACAGCGCGTTAAGGTCGCTCCAAACTCAGACTATTTTCACATTCTCTGTACGTACAGGGAGAGGAGAGAGAGCAGCGGCAGGATGCAGTCGGTCAGCGATAAAGATCCTCACTGGGTAGAGACCCTAACTACAAAGGAGCGAGAATCAAAAAGAAGTGTTTCTCACTGTTTTGCTCAGCAGGTGTCCCCAGAGTTCACTGAGCTTTGCCTCAAACTACACTGTTGTAGGTTGAGCACAGTGCGCGCTTCAAACCACTGTAAAAAGAGAATGGATGTGTAAGTGCCCAATGAAAAAGAGAAGACTTCCTCAGATGTTACCGGAGCCAACAGGACATCATAAAGCTTTGTCAATTTTCCCTTCTCCTCTCTTCTCCTCCTTAGAAATAAAGCCCTAAAAATACTTAACTGCTGCCATCAATGTGAAACTCGGGAAGGAATGTATAAGTCAACAATTGCACTGCCTTTATCTACAAAACATCTGTTTGGGAAGATTAAATCATGTGTATTTTTAAAATGTCATATTTTAGGCTCAGGTTAGCTTTTGGAAGTATTTCTCACATCTTCCACGGGTATAAAATAAGTCCAGCCTTCTTTCCGAAATAAAAGGGTTTCTCTTCATGTAATGGCTTTTTTTCTCCAGTACAAACTTGGAAAATGAATAGCACTTAATGTATGTTTCCCACAGTTTCTTTAAATTGACCTGTTATACCACAGGGAATAGAGGGCGCACATCTGTGGACGTTTGATTGCACGTAGCTCTCATCACCATGTTGTACATCTTCAAAAGCCCAACAATTTCGCAATCTGTGCTCATGTGCATCAACGTCAGCAGGGAAGAGGTGACGGACGATGGGGGTTACTACAGCATCTTTAGGAGAGAGAGAAAAATTTGAAAAGGAGAAGAAAGAGAAAACGCTGGGTCATGAATTATAGAGCAGATCACTTTCGTCTGGGTCCAGGGAGAAAGAGAGACAGCAAGAAAGAGAGAGATTCACCCCCTATTCTTCCATGGCCCGTCTGGTACGTGGGAAGCCACTGGGGAGAGCGATTTATGGCCAATTGAAGCGGCAGCAACATCTCTCAGAAGGCAACGAGTGGATCCATAGCAACGATCCTTGCGGGGCATATTAATCCCCTGCTTTATGTAGTGCTAAGTGTACAATAGTAATCAGGAATGGAGCAGGCCCCACTGATCATTAAGGGAAAAGGCTATATAAAGAATTCATAATGGGATTAGCCCACGGCGAATGGAGAAAGAGAGAGACAAGAGTGTGTGGGGGTAGATGTCTGGAGGATGAGGAGGACAGGGAGAGATGGGCAGAGGGAGGGCGGAGGGGAGGATGCACGGAGGGAGGGGTGGAACGTTGCTGGAATTAAATCACCCATCAAATTGCATGGAGGAATTTTAATTTACAGGTTAATGTCATATTGTGTGACTAATCACAGCCAACCGTTTGGATGAAGCACTGGAAAATCAAGGAAATCAGAGGCTGCTGCAACAAATTGGAAACGCTGCATGTACTCATCCGTGTAAGAATACACAGTGTTGAGTAAGAATAATGTGTTTTGATCTTCACAAGGGGTCTTTATTATCTATACAAAGACGATGTAGGAGTGATAGCGTCGCAATGAGAGGCCTCTGGAAACCTCTCAGACTTACCAGTGGAAATGCGTCCTACATTATAGTAATATTTCATATTTTTCAATAAGAAACTTAATATCACAAGAGAGTAGAGTTTTAAACAATACAGATTTGGACTAGGTTGAAGTTCTATTGAGATTTTTTGGGCCATTCTGTTATTTTTCATAGACCTGTTGCCTATAGAAATGCTTGTTTATTAAGTAAAACTTTCAAACTTTTATGATTTTATTAAGTATAAGTATTTGGTTATATAAAGTATTTTCACAGAACAGAAATCTCTTTTGTAAGCAATTACTGTTAACTTTCCTATTTCTCTCTGATTTTTGTTTTTCTTTTCAACCCCTGCTTTTTTGCTACATCTCTGTTGTAATGACTATTCTGTACATGAACTAATGTGGTTGTGGTAAATATCCACTGCAACATTGGCACATTTATTAATAAAACGATTCGCCCAAAAAACGTTTCACATCAAGTACTATCCACTGCATCGGGTGTGCTATAAGATTAGGTTTTGCACACATTAAGTCGTTATTGCTTCATATTAACATGGCAATTAGAGACGAAGGATTCCATTTCTGAGATGAAGGTGACAAAGGTGTCAATTTAACAATTTTATCACAAACTGCAGGAAGTGACTGTGGGGGTAAAGTCAAGATAATCTGAAAGATCTGCAGTATAGACAAGGTCTATAGCCAAAAATCTTACTTTACAGAGACATTATGTACATATACACATAAATAAAAAGAAGAAGAAGTCTGTGCGGACAGCCAAGCTTGAATCTATCTCAAACTCCAGTCTGCAAACAGCAGAAACATTTTCTAGACTAATTCCATCCTTGGTCTTGGCTCAGCTTGCTTTGGGTATAGCTCCTTCATCACTGCGGCAGACCAGGGGGAGGACTTTATTACAGCCACAGCTCGTTAGTTTGAGTGGTCTTAATGAAGCAGCGTGGCGATCAGACAGAAATCATGCTGCCGAGGCCCTGCGTCATTACACCAGACTTTAATTACACTGATATATGGCTGAGATGGGCTGCGATACCACAGAATTTCACTAAGTTTACCAGACATCAGCTTCCCGTTCACACACACATACAAACACATATATAAATGTATTGTCACACAAACACACAATACACACACAGTTGAGTATTGGCATCAACCTGGATTTTTTTCTATTTTTTTTTTATCCAAACTTTTCAGTGCTTTCTGCTTTGACTTTTCTTCTTATCAACCCTCTGAAGCAGCATTTAAACCATCAGTGGAAACTAAAGCTCTGCACAGCAGGTGGGAGAGAGAATCTCAGGACAAACTGAGAATCAGGGCCAACGTTCGGTGAGATCGGGAAAGCAACTTGACTGGGTGACAGCAGTCTTGGAGAGTAAATGTTTTGTGTCATTCATGAGTTTAGTTCAAAATATATTCTGTAAGTGAATAAGGATATCCAAGGGTGTCAGAATACCCAAACAGCCTGGATCAGCCTTCACCGTCTCTCCTGATTAAAGTTAAAAATGACCAAAGTATCATTTGCCCTAGTTCTGCCTTACTTCGACCAACATCACAACAGGTGAGTCTGAATTGGTCCGAGATGGTTTAAAGTGATATAATAAATCCTCTCCGAGGTTCATGATTCCTCTCAAGCGATTTTCTTAAATGAAACGGCATCGAGAGTGAAACATTACAGTCATCGTACCACAGCTGCCATCCCGTGAAACACATTCCACTTTTCTCGCATTTGACGTAGAGTTATGATAGCCATATTATGCCATGCTCCCACTCCTCCTTCATTATTCAAAATGAAGAGAAATCCAGTTATATAATATGAGGGCAGAAGTTCTTATGAGATTTGGAAAGCTCAGCAATAGATATCTCCACTCTGTGTTAATTGGTTTTGCTTTTGAGAGGCCATCATTTTCTTTCAGGCCCATTAACCATAATGCTCCGGAGTCCAGGATTAGTTCCCACTGAGTAAGACTGCTGTGTTGTCGTTAAATTCAATTTAACGGGGCACCCACCAATGCTAATTACTGCTAACCCTGCCTACTCTTCAGTGTTTGGTCACTGTCATAGCTATCTGTGGTGAATCGCCCTTCCTCGGCCTTCTGGTGATTGGAATGTGTCTCAATTCTGCCATTAAGATCTTGTGATTTTGTCGATATTGGATGAGTACAGCAATGTCCTGCTTCATCATTGTTCAGATTATTCTTTCCTTTCTTCTACACCGATATTATTTTATGATTGATTGACTCGATTGATTAAAACTCACATTGATTTAATTACAGTAAGATCTCCGCATGTTTCCCGTCATGGCACCCTTTCCTACCCTTTGAATTCATTTGCCCTCGGTGTAAATGCCAAGTGTATATTTTGTTGACTCCTGTAGTTTCCAGTCTGACCTTTTATATGAGTGCTCAGTCCATTTGGGCAGCTGGATACTTGCTGAAGAAATGTTTGTGCAGGGCACCGGGAAATTCATTATTCAGCCCAGGAATGGGAAGAGAGGGCAGTTCTCATGGCTTTTACCTACAGTAACTACCCCCTAAAAGCCTCCCCAGAAAAATACCTGCATTACAGAGCCATGCTGTTGAGAAAGTGGACTCAGTACAGAAGCACTCCCAGTACCTGAATAAAAGATGAAATATTGAACATGGGGAGCGGGGTTCTAAGTTTATTATTTAGTCCAAGATGGGCTAATTGCTCTAATGCAATGGAGAGTTGATCTGGATTTTTTTCCTGTCTGAGTTCCACTTAAAAGCTGGATTGTGAAGGGACCACTTTAGCGTGCACCCAGATTCTCAGCGAGGATGAGTCAGGTCTGTACTTTACATTCAAGGTAGGGACATTAATTACTTTTTAATTTGTCTGGAAGGTTTTACGGACTCTTAAATTTTTCAGACCCACAGCTCTCTACCTGGGGCTACGAAGAGCAAGGAGGAATGATTTAGATTCAAGTGTAAGAGTTTTGAAGGTAGATAAGGATCATTCTGAGTTTATAATTGATGAGGACAGCATTGGTGCCTTTAAACCCACATAGACCCAAAAGAATCAGCCAGACTATTTAAGAGGGTATGATGGGAAAACACTAAACCTTCTCATTTGATCCATTTATTTGATTTGTTTCTTTAAAAATGATTTTAACCAATTAGACTAATTTTACTGAAACTGGAGATTGTGCTGGATAATTTTCCCTGCTGTATTCATAGTGTGTTCACCTGCCAAATTTGAGGTTCTTCAATTTTCTTTTAGTTTTACCGTAGACTTCAAGGGAATTTGTCATGAATACCTCATAGATGAACAGATCTTTGTCCTGAATATTAGCTCTATTTGTGGTTGACGGGGACTGGGCAGTCTTAATCCCTATGAGGTCAAATGTTGAAACTTCAGCGCCACTCGTACTGTTGCATGAATGCTTTCGGCCCTGAATGAAGGCTGGAAATAGAGAGGGAATGAGACTGCATGCACTTTAAAACTTGTAAGTCTATGAATCAGCTTTTCCAAACATCATCTACACCCTTAGTGCGATTGTAATCGACACAATTGTGATTGTAAATGTAAATAAAGCGATGTAAATCTGAGTGTGCCGCTTGTATTTCCTCAATTGGCAGACTGGTCTCGTACTGTGTGTTTACACAGAGAGTGACAGACTCTTATTGATTCTCTACATCTGTACAACTTAACCACACGTTTGCCTTTAATCACAGTAAGAACAAATACTCTGAGTATTGAGTTCATGTAAATGAACCGACTGGCAGCAGCAGCGGAGAGACCCTGGCATCACCTCTCACTAATGCCCCCCACCCCTGGTGTGTCGGTGTGTTGTGTTTGACATTCCCCAGTAATGATGGGAATTTTCTCCGCTCTCCTAGCAGGAGTCACCCTGTCTCCCCTCTTCGCCGACCTGTCCCTCCTGCACCATCACTCTGTGCTGGGGCCTGTGAAATCCCTGCACACCAGGGCCCTACGAAATCCAATAGAATGGCTTTTATCCCCTGAAGATACAGTACAAATCATCATTGGTTTTATCTCAGCTGGGGATGTCGATTTATCTAAATGAGCTTAGTCCCTCTAGCTGCCTGTCAGAGTTATTTCTCCCTCTCAAACATCAGACACCCTCCCTTTTTCTCGACGTTTTCCTCTCTCCTCCCATCTCCCAGCTTTTCTCTTCCTCCTCCCGCCCTGCTTTGTGGAGTTTTAGATCCTTTCCATGTCTCCGTCCTTTGTTCTCGTTCTCATGAGAGAGGGAGGAGACAACAGAGGACTGGGCAAGTAATGGGATTGATACCCTGGACTGGGCACCAGTTTTGTTCGAAGCCTGCCTTACTGGCCCAGAGACAAGCAAGTGTGTGTGTGTGTGCTGTTCTGGGCCCTTTAGTGTGCAGTGGAATGTATTTAATCTTCCTGCCGTCACAATGCAAATGAAGCTCCTTGGTCCCAGCAGGGAAAGAATGGTGTGTGTGTGTGTGTGTGTGTGTGTGTGTGTGTGTGTGGAGGAATAGCAAGGCCTCTGTCAAAGGATGCTGGAAAGCTCTAGAGGGGGCATCAAAGACTGGGCAAAGGCTTCTGTCATACTAACACAAAGGCTAAGGCCCAGGTCCAGTTACACACACACATGCACACGCACACGTACACACACACACACACACACATGCCCGCAACCACACACACACACACACACTGGAAAGGAGAACTCTATGCAGGTGAAGTGTGGGACAATTACACCGCGTGTCCCACAGGTGATGATTTTTAAAACTTTGGGAGACAAAAAGGATATCCTTTCTTATTAGTAGTAGTAGCCCATTATGGCTCTAATCATTAAGACTATTCACTTTAACTGTTTGTTTCTTTGTTCGATTTGTGAGCCAGTCAAAACTTGGTTCCAAAAATTTGAAATATTGACGATTATGCTGTGGTGCATCATTAAAAATGCTTACATGCATGCTGTGATCAAAGTTAGCCATCTGCATTTCCTTACATACCTGACTCTCCCTCATACTCACAGACAAAAAGCTGTGAAAAAAGTCAAAAAAAGTCAGACAAAAAGTTGATTCCTCCTTATTCTGTCCCTGTCTCACTCACATTTTTGCATCAGTTGTAGTACAGACATAAACTATAGAACTCATATGTTAAATGTAAGAGGCATGCAAGGCAACACTCATCTCCCCGATAAACAGACATTTTACAAATAATGACCTCACAATCACAGTCCTCATCATGTCATCTGGTAAAATTAAACGAATGACGCTTCCAAGGTGCCCTTATTAAAGAAACCCTTGATCTCAGAGGGATTCAACAAGGACTAATGTTGTTTTAAGTGTAAAAATCATTTTATCTTTCCTCTGCCATCTCATCCACATTCTTAAGATCAAGGTCAAGGTAGATTTTATTGTCCCGAAGGGAAATTACTTTTGTAGTCAGGTTATGGGAAATACTGTCTCCACATGGCTACGAGAAATATCCTCATGTAGGAGTACAAGCTGGGGTCAATACTGAACAAAGGAAAAAGAATATCAACACACTGGATCTTTCCAGACAGACACATGCATTAGGGTGAAACACTGCAGTAAATTACGCTGGGAGCTACATTCAGTGTGTGGATATTCAATTACCCTTTGCTGAGGTTAAATATGCCACATTCCTTCTGGAGAATGAAAACACAGCAGCCACATATTACACGAGCACTGTGCTTTATTGACAGAATCGGCCAGAAGACGTAAAGATGCTGAAAGTCTCGTTAAGTAAATATCACCGCATGGCTTTACAAAGGAGCTACCGGACCACTTCTGAACATTTCAATCCCCACTGGAGTGCGCTGACAGTTAAAGGTACAATAATGTGGCCAAATCTATTAATAGCAAGACAGTTAATTAGATTCAAAGATTAATTAACTGCTTATCTAATCTATCATAGTGCTAAAGATAACCATCTAATTAACAATAGAAGTGAAGAAGAGCAACAAAGTTTGTCAAAGAACTCTGGTGTAAGATATCAGCCTTATCTGAGACAATCTCTCTCTCTCTCTCTCTCTCTCTCTCTCTCTCTCTGTCTGATGTTTATTGATTGCCAGAGTTCATACAGGAGCATCCCTTAATGTGCTTGCTTTCATGTCCTGTCTTTGTTGCGAGGACCACAGCCCGCAATATTGCAAATTGATCCGTCTCTCTTTGCCACCCTTTGTAAGGGTTTG